>CAJNJA010019886.1:0-34917 GCA_905231915.1 Symbiodinium necroappetens
TTGGAAGGGTTCCTTTGGGACTTCAAATTTGAAATGTAGAGCTTCAGGGTTCATTTTGTTTTGAGCCTTAGGGTTTCAAAGCATTTCGGGGTTGACGATCGGACTTTGCAAGCCATCGCAGGCGCAACGATCTACTCGAGGTTTCGTGGCACTTGGTATCACGGGGATACATACAGTACATCATGCATGTACACAATTACCCATACAACATAACCCTAAACCCTAAACACATACGAAACCCTCTTAGCAGCTGCGTTGAAGGGAGCGGTAGACCTCACAGCCATGGGCATGTCCAGACACAGAAGCCCACGCCCTGAATCCTACTACCCTGAATCCTGATCCTGAAGCATATAGGGCTTATAGTGTTTAGGGTTTATAGGGTTTAGGGTTTATGAAGCATATAGGGATTATGGGGTTTAGGGTTTATGGGTAGAGCTTAGTGGGTTTTACAAGTTTAGTTTAGGAAGTTTAGGGATGTTCAGGGTTGTAGAGATTGCTGTTAAGCTCAGGGCACTTTAACGGGCCCAGGAGCTTGAGCAGGTGTTTTGATACGGATGGGTTTATACAAGGATGCTAAATTGCTTTACAAGGGCTGGGCAAGGGACCTTAACACGTGGTGTGTAAGGGTCGCATAAGGGTGTCACAACGGCTTCATAAGGGTTTCACATGTTCTGAAGACGTTCCTGCAAGGGTTTAGGGCTGTGGAGATACATTCAGGCTTTACAGCTTGCGGGCTTCAGGGTTTGGGCCTGGGGTTTATGGTAAGCATGTTTTGGTTTTGAGAGATTCTGCACAGCCCGGACAAGCGCAAACATTACATCTCTTTCATCGTCTGCAGGGAAAATATGCGTTTGTGTGTGTGTGCGCCTACCATATACATCTGTATACGTAGGGAGAAACAACTAGTTCTATTCCTGGGTTTCATACCATGCGGGCCCAGTATCATGATTGATCCTGTTCTTGCTCATATGTGCTGTAGAAATGCTACTGCTACTGGTTTCATCGCGGTTCTGATTAGGACCTGCTGCTAGTATGATTGCATGTTTCTTTACACTGTGACATCCTCCCAAAACGTTTGTTTATTTAATACTGAGTCACCAGAACCTATATGTAGTCAATGTAGTCCCCAACCCTAAAGTGTTGGGCAATGTGTCAGGGTTTCGGACCGCTTATGTAACTATTCCGGGCTTCCACGAGTAACTTGTTTTTTGTTGCTGTTTGGGTTTTCAGCTCGACTTGGACCTTCACGGCACTTGTTCTGAGTACAGCTTTAGTCTGCAGTGCTAGCTATCTGCAGCAACATGGGGGCATTTTGTTCCACAAAAGTGGCAACAAGCAGTCGAGATCGTTGGGGTTGGCTGCCAGGTTGGATAGAACCCTCAAGCCAGTTCGGTTTAGGGTTTAGGGAATCCAGGACTCAAAAACCACCATCCTCAACTTCCATTGTGTAGACCCTCCATGAATCCCTTACTGTAAGTCTTAAGGCTCAAGGCCCCTATGCTATCCGGGTTCAGGAGTTCGGTACTATTCCATAGGGTTTAGTGCTTAGGGTTTTGGGAACTATACCAAAGTATACCCCCCCCCCCCGGCTCCAAGCACCAGTCTAACTAGCAAGGCCCCTCAATTACACGGGAGCGTATGGGCGTCTTCTCAAAGGATCTGCAAACCTGTCGTTGACTCAGGGAGAGCTGCACACCCAAGGCTCGCACCTTCTATTCCTTTGTCTATATGGGGGTTTCCGAAAATAGGAGACCCTAATATAGTACCCTAAACAGTAGGATCCTTATTGTAAGGACCCCAAAGTAAGGTACCCTAATGTTCGGAAAGTCCCATATTGCATCACGGGCTGTTGGTTGGGCTAGTTTGCGATACAGACGATGTTGCACAGTTTGTATGCAGTATTTAGAGCCTCTATGGCATCTTATGGGTTTTTACGGGTGCGGTCAGAATGTCTCAGCCCTCCTACTGACAAACCTCCCTGAGCATTCAACCCTAAACCCTAGACCCTAAGCCCTATCTGGGGCCCCAAAGACCCACCTTTTTTGCGGAGCTGTGTATATATAATAATAATAACAATAACAATAACAATAACAATAGTAAGAATAAGGAACCCTAAAACGGTGGGTCATTTCGGCTACAGGTAGTGGTTCAGGAGGACATAGCATTCAGCCCGAAGTTCTGAACACGCTGAACTCACCCGAGACCCGAACTCCTCAGCAGCCTTGGCCAGTGAAAGACCTTGCGCGCTAAGCCTGTCAGAGACCATTTTGGGTTTCAGGGCCGCTTAGGGTTCAGGGTTTAGGGTTTAGGATTCTAAAACCCTAAACCCTAAACCCTAAACCCCAAACCCTAAACCCTAAACCCTAACCCCACTGCATACTTGTCCTGGCGGCCAAGATTCCGGCTAGAGTCGGGGGAAGGGACTCTGACTGCCGGCGTTCTTTCACAGAGGACTGCTCTATGGATCTTGGGTAACTACTGCGGGTGTCATTTGAGGTCATTGACAGCGCTGCGCTCTCTAAGTTGCATAACCTGTTTCAGCTTCGATGCTTGTTGGACATTGTGCTGAATTTTGGTGTCCGTGTGCTTCTGTGTAAACTTAGGGCAGTTCTCTAGGTGCAGCAGGCGCCTGCGGCTTGTGGTTCTTGCCGCGCAAGCGAGGAAACTTGCACTTTACCTGCACAATTAACTGCTGCTTGGAGGTTCATGGGTAGTTGTAAGTGGGGTTTAGGGTTTATAGGGTTTATAGGGTTTAGGATTTATAGGGTTTATAGGGTTCATGGGTAGTTATAAGTGGAGTTCTAAGTAGGGTAACTAAGTTAGAACCCGTTAGAACCCATATTAGGGGATTTAAAACCTTACTTATAACTACCCATGAACCTCCAAGTGTGTCNNGGTTTAGGGTTTAGGGTTTACACCCCAAACCCCAACACACTAAACCCTGACTCGACCCTAAACCGTAAACCCTGCACGCCCGTAAGTCCTAAGCCCATGAAGCTAGCGTGTGGGCTTTATCGCTCACGGATGTCCGTGACATTATCAAGTTTAGGGTTTAGGGTTCTCTACATACTCAGACCCCAGGCCCTAAACCCTGAACCCCAAACCCTAAACCCCAGAACCCTAAACCCTAAGCCCAAAAGCCTAAACTCGAAGCCCTGACGTCACGAAGCTCACGGTTTGGCTTCGTAACAAAGCTTCAAGCCCTTGTTCGGGACAAGGGGGTAGGATGCCCCCAAGCTGGATACATCTTACCAGGTCGCGGATGCCTTGTACCGAAGCCCAACTTCACACCCACATAACCTGAGTTTAGGGTTTTGGGTCTAGGGTCTGCTGCCAGCCAGTAGCTTTAGCAGCGTTTTGTTCTTGACTTGTTCTTGGCAGGATGACTGAAACTGCTGTTGTTATTAGGCTTCATGGCCGCTTGATTTTGATCATCACTGGTGCCGAGCTGCTTGAACAGGGCTTGGACGTTGCTTACAAGCCAGAGCTCTTTGTTTCACGTGTCGGCGCATGAGGAGTAACAGTTACCGCTTTAAACCCTTGATACCATCCTAAGCCCATGGCTGCTGTCTACTGCTATTGTCGACCTCGGAGTTAGGTAGCTGCGCCCATAAATGGCTTTCCATGTAGGTAAAGGGAAGTAGACGGCAAGATCATGCAAGATCCGCAACACTCCTAAGATAAGATATTGCTTCTAAACCGCGTAACAGGTACACCGACCAGGTCGACGTTTACCATGCTGGCAGCAAAGTCCGGCGAATGGCTCTGCAGATTCAGCAGGCAGTGGATTTGGGGGTTTTGGGGCACCGGGACACGGCCTGCAGTTAGGATTGAGCATCTGGGGATACTACATATAGTCTCCATTGTAGTTCCTTTTTGGGGTTACTTTTTGGGATCCTTAGTATAGAACTGGTTAAACCAAAAAAAAGAACTACAATGGAGACTATAGGTAGAGTTCAGGATCTGCGTCGTTGTTTACCATGTTGCAGTTCTGGAGTTCGTCTAATGTCTGGCCTTGTTTCAAATTTTGGTCACGAAGCCGCGTCCCCAAACCCCCAACCCCAAACCCTGTCATAAACCCTACCTATCGGGTGATACCCTACCCCTTTCTAAATTTTAGGGTACCTAGTTTTACGGGGCTCGTAACAGTTCGTATCTCTTATATAGAATAGATAGGAAAGTAGGTGCCCTAAAACAAGGGGTAAGGCATGACCACATCCCCGGCACAACATCGAGATGGCATTCGTGCTAGTGGGTTTCGCCTTTGCCCTCATCGACACCAATGTCCGCCGTGCACGCGTTAGTTCATGCTGTCTACGACAAGTTTGCGGCGGTGTACGTGGAGGCATGGAAAGTGTTGGAATCTCGCCATGATTCTTGGCACTTTGGGACGACGGAGCATTTATGGCACACGTGCCAGAAGAAAACTTTGTTGCCTTCCTATAGGTGGGCCCGAACGTAAATTCGTATATCCCCACACTTTAGAAATGGGAACTTTCGGCCGGCCGGAATCCAGCCCCTCCCTGGGTTATGCTCGATGCCTCACCTCGCTATAGCATCCGGGCTGGGCTAATTATGCTTGCTCCCTACACTCTAAGCCGCCGTAGGCTCCTTATCCCATTGCTCTGTTTATGCGCGTTGTTGGGCTTTTCGTTTCCAGTGCAGCTCCCGTGGGGGGGTGTGAGCTCTCGCGTGCGACCGAAAGAGGGCCGGTTGCAGCTTGAAAACCAAACCTAAACCCTAAACCCTAAATGCACTGTAGGAGTAAACCTCCGTGGAGTCCGCCTTAGTTCTTGGGTCTAAGGCTTACCTATGGTCTCCATTGTAGTTCTTCGTTTTGGCTTGAAGAGTTTACTAAACTCAGGATCGTAGAAGGTAGCCCGCAAAAGGAACTACAATGGAGACTGCAGGTAGGACCTGGCTGTGGGTGTAGATCGGGGGCCTGCAAATAATAGTACTTAGGGGCTGAGTAGGCAACCTTCAACCTTTTAGGGCTTATATATATATATATATACATACCTAATATAATTCAAAAGGTTAACCTTTTTTGGGCTACAGTACTCAGCCCCTAAGAGTACATCTCCGTGAAGCCCGGGAAGCCAAAAGGTTTCAATCAACCCCTGAAGCACGGATGACATTGCCGTATGCCCGCAGACCGAATCCGTACTTGGAGGCTCATGCAACTGGAGCTATATGAAGGATAGCTACAGTCATCACACATACTAGGGAACTTCTACCCCAAGTATCTTTGGAAAACGATCCCGAGAGGTGTGCGCCATTCTCGCGGGTCTGGTCGTGGCCATCCTCTCAGACGTTCCTGGAATTTCTTGCAGTTTAGGGTTTCCGATTTAGAGTTTCGTTGGGGGGTTTGGGGTTGGGGTTGGAGGCGTTATGGATTGGACTTAAAGCTGCATCTATGCTTGACCTTGGTCATCGCAACGGTCTGGAGCTGCCGCTATGAATATGTATATACATATATATATATATTCTTCTTTTAGACAGACCTATCTATACAAAGATGCTTCAGTTGCGTCGGTGTTCGATACGTTCACGCGTCCGTTCAATCTCGAACCCGAAGGACAAACTTTCCGAAGCACTGAACAACAAAACCGCGATGTCGAAGTTGAGAGTTGAGAACCCCAAAGTATCCCGAAGCATCACGTCCTCCGTACACTTTAACAATGTTAATCATGATCTCCCAAAGAGCTGAAATGCTACGAACCCCAACTTCCAAAAGGCCAACAACTTCGACGTCGCCCGTCGGCCTTTGACGGAGAAGGGTTTTGGTGCGCGCCTCGTTCTAGGGCTTCAGTTTATACTAATGTAGGCCCCTGATTCATAAGCGCCTCCATAAAAAAAAGAAGTGGGGACCCCAACATTGAGGCCTCGAAAGAGTCAGGTTTTACATCATAAAACTTCTCTTAGTGTCGGATTTCGCGGTTTAGGAAGCTTCTAGTTCGGGGGTGCCGAGTTTGCGGTTTAGGGTTCAGGCAAGTTAGGGGTTTAGCTACCGAAACCTACCTTTCTCTAGGTTCTCAGTATAACTACGGATCCGAAAATGCAATGTATATAGGGACCCGGCAAAAAATAGCTCATAGCAGTTAAGTTAGGGTTTAAGCGGCCAGGCCTTAGCAGCTTGTCGAGCGTCGTACTGCGGCCCATGGCACGATCGGGCTGGCCAGCTCGTACCCAGACCCCAGAGTCTCCAAACAGTGCTTTTACCCAGGGGTTGAGGGCTAGGGACATGACGTATACTTGGAGGCTCATGGGTAGTTATAAGTAGGGCTATACCCTCATATGGGTTATAACTCTAACTACCCTACTTATAACCCCACTTATAACTACCCATGAACCTCCAAGTAGCGCATTTTAAGCCGAGCAGGATCCTGATTGAACTCCGCATGAATACCTTAACCGACCAAAACCTACTTTTTTGTAGGGTCCCTATAAACTCCATATACGGGTTTGTAATAAGAACCTACAAAAAAGTAGGTTATGGTAGGTTAAGGTAAAGATTAGAAGCACCGGCTCATGCAACCGAGCCAGGGTGCATCCTGCCCCAGCCCTTTCTGCGAAGAGATCCTTTACGGGATCTGCAGGGGCTCAGAAGTTTAGGGCTCGTTAAAGGGACCCTGTAGTGCCCTGTACCCATAGGCCCTGAGTAGTTCCTTTTTGTGGTCTATATTTAGAATCCTATAAGGTAATGCCAAAAACGAACTACTTAGGGGCCGATGGGAGAGGCCAAACCAGTGCTTAACCTCAGACCGCAGACCCCAACCCTATCAGGAACAGAAGCCCAAAGCCCATCAGCTGCTGTTTCCGTGTTCCGGCGATCGATTCGGGGGTCATAAGATTGGAGAGAGGTTGCTGCTGGTGCGCCCCCATCCTCATCACGGTGACACCTGGGATAACGGGTTATAGGCTTTCGGGTTTAGCGGCTTTCCGGCTTGTAGGCTTCATAAGCCAAGAGTTAAGTTAAGTGCCTGAGGAGGTGCATTCATTCATCAATTCGTTGAGTTGTCAACTCAGGCTTTAAGAGGTGGGCTGGGAGTCTGAGATGCCCTGCGATCCGAAAAAGCTGTTGCAACACAGGCCTAGATTATGGACAGAAGATTTGTACCCAGATGTTAATTTCGGGCATGAGGTACTACTTCCGGGCAGTTGCGTGTAACAAGGTGCGCTTCAGGTCGGAAAGGGAAGACCGAAACCTCGCTCCCTCAAGCCCGAAACAGTGCATTGGCCCTGAACCCTGCTTAGGGTTTAGGGTTTTCAACATTAGCCACATGATAGCTGCTGCAGCCGACAACCACTACTTCTTCCGCATGGTCTTCGAGATCGGTCGAAGGTCCGGCATGCCCGGGTTCTGGGTACACTGGGTGGAGCTTTGAAAATCCCGGGAGCTGGGGCCTGCCAGCGGAATGGTTTAGTTTATCAGATGATCGGGTGTTCGGGCGGGGGGGGGTTGGGAGTTTGGAGTTTCGGATTTGCGAGTATAGGGCTGACCATGTGCTGCAGTCTTCACCAGTGTTTCAGGGCGGCAAGGTTCACTTGAAGATGATCGTTTTGCCCCAATTGGGGATTAGGGTCTTTAGGGTCTAGGGCTGTCCTGAATGAGGAGCCAGGCCCGTCAGTCACGCAAGACTATTTAAGTCCTTCTTAAACCCTAAACCCCTAAACCCCTTAACCCTAAACCCTAACCCCCTAAACCCTCAACCCCTAAAACCCCTAAACCCTGAACCCCTACACCCCTAAACCCTGAACCCCTAAATCTGGGAGGAGGGAGCCCCGGTATCAAGGGACCTATGGCCCTAAGAGTCTCAATATACGGAGTTAGTGCTTACTGTTTAGGGCTTAGTGTCTAGGGTTTAGGGTTTTGGGTTTAGCATTTATAAGGGCTTGGGGTTTTAGGACTTGGGGTTTATCAGCGCTTGGGTTTAGGGTTTTGGTTTTTGTTTCAAGCCTGCGATTCTAGGCTCGAAGCAATCCCGGGTCCCCAAATTTAGCTGATGAGTGGAGCCGCAGAGCCACAAAGTTTAACATACTCGTTACGGTTAATAGTCGTGTGTACATACATATATATATATACATACACATTCATTTATATATATTTGTCAGTACAGATATGTGTATATATGCCTATACATATGCGTGTGATGCAAGTTGTGACATAAGTACAAGTATATAAATAAGGACCCGATCATCGGACACTGGGGTTTGGAACCCTAAACCCTAATGAAGTCTCAGGGGTCCAGTATTGAGGAGGATATGTGATATGGGTACCTGGCTTCTGTGGGCTCAGCTTGAGCCCTCATCGCACCCTGAGGGTCCATGCGCCCATATACCCAGAGAGCCCAACTAAGGAACATACCTTGGATTATAGGGACCTTCACATTATGGTTTAAGGCATATTCCTTAATTAAGGAGTATTGGGCTCTTTGGGTAGTACATATTTATGGCCTTAACTTGGTCCCTATGTTTGTACAATGGGCCCAGAGCATGTACTATTTGAGCACATGGACCCTGAACCCTATAAACCCTTGTCTTTTCGAAGCCTCGTCGGCTTGGGCCAGCAGCCAGCCTGGAGCACAGAGGGCACAGAATCAATGATGAACCGTAAGGTTTAGGGTTTCTTTCGGGGTTATCTCGGGTTTGCGGGACTAAGTATATGCACATGAACCAATCATGAATCGTAAGGTTGAGGGTTCAGGGTTTGGAGGAGTGAGTCTAGGATCGTTTGTGGTCGCTTCACGGGCCGGAACACAAAAACGTTAAGGGTTAGGGTCTAGGGGTTTAGGGTTTAGGGGTTTAGGGTTTAGCTTCGGGTGTGGGCTTCTCGATACGCCGGGAATCACCAAGGTCGCACCCTAAGCCCGAAGGAAGTTGTAGTCATAGGTCATAGGGTCGAGGAGACACAAGGGAGGGTTGCCGAACCAGAAAGCCACTAGCTCAGCCCTCCCAGCCCAGAGTTTTAGGTGTAAACTTGTTGGTCAGGGTTTAGGGCTTCTAAGTCCAAGCTCAGGGAAAACGTCTTACAAAACAGCTTTCCAAAGAACCCTAAACCCCTAAACCCTAAAGCCCTAAACCCTAAAGCCTAAACCCCTAAACCCCTAAACCCGAAACCCCTAAACGCTAAAGCCTAAACCTGAGCCGAGCTTCAAAGCCCCGATGGCCATGGCTTCCTTGCGGCCTGGAGCGCGAGCCTGCCAGGGCCTGGCCCCTGTCAGGAGAGCCGGCTTCCAGTTTTAGGGTTTAGGGGTTTAGGGTTTATAGGGTTTAGGGTTTAGGGGTTTAGGGGTTTAAAGGCTTAGCGGTTAGGGGTTTAGGGTTTAGGGTTTGGGGGTTATAAGGGTTCGGGGTTAGGGGTTTATTTAGGGTTCAGCAGTTTGAAGGGCTTCGGACGTAGCAGTTTAGGGCTTTGGGCTTAGCGGTTTTAAGGGCTTGGGGTCAAGGGCTTCGGATTTAGCCGTTTAGGGTTAAGGACTTAGCAGTTTAGGGCTTTTGGGTTTGGCAGTTTAGGGTTAAGGGCTTCGGCTTGAGCGGTTTATGGCTTAGGGTTTTGCAGGGTCTGGGGGCTCCGGGGTTTAGGTTCTAATTATAAGGTCGGAAGAAGTAGTAGGAGAGATAATTATAGTGAGAGTATGGAGTTCCTGAATATGTTGTACCATAACACACTCTAGAACCCTGAAGTCTATAAGCAGTAAAGCTGTTCTTGAATCCCTGCATTACGACTTAGCGAAAGCAGACCTGTAGCTTCATCGTTCCAGGACTTTGGTAGGGCTGTGCGGTTGGACCTCGAAATATTATCCTAACCTCTGATAGCTGTCGTGGGATATTAGGGGAGGTTCGAGAGCTTGTGAGTTAGTCGGATTTCGGGACCCCTAAACCCGAAATCCCTAAACCGTTCCGAAAGCCGACGACCCCTTCAGATCCCGATAGCGGGATGGTTGCTGTAAGGATCCCCCGCACGGGACCCTAAGTCTGAAATCCTGACGTCTGTACTTCAGAAGCAAGACCTGTTGACAACGTATTGAACAAACAGGCCTTAACTCTGGGTAAGGGACCCTACGCCAGTTCCTATGCAATGGGTGGCTACGATCATGGCGGAGTTTATGCATGTGTATATATATATATGTTTATATATGTATACATACACACACACATACACATATATATATATATACACACACACATACATATACATATATACACGTAACATGGCTCGAAGGAATAAATAAATGTCTATGTATAGGCATGTGTATGTATATATATATATGCATGTAAAGCCCCAAGAACTCTCGCTCAGTCATTGAGTTTCCTCAGTGCTGTCTTATTGGCAGCCTCAAAGCTTAAGCATGTTTAGGGAGTTGGGGCTATGGGACTAGTGACTAGAGTGTGACTATGCTCCGGTGCAGTTTTTGAAGCTGAAAAAACCACCCAAATTTTTCCACCACGCAGGAGCCGCACTGCCTCCGGCTCAGCTGTCCTTCAGCCCAGCGACCACTCTGCTCCCGCCACCTCCCTTCGTGAAAGAGGCCCTTGGTCGAGTTGGGCTGCGGCCCCGGGGTTGCACAGAGGTTCTTTGGAGCTTTGGATTCTACACCCGAAACCCACAAACAAGATAAGAGAGGTTCGAACCTGAAATTCAGTACAGGTATTCACATATAGGCCTTACGTTAGTAAGTACATGAAAGTCTTACTCTGATTATGAAGGCGACTAGATGACAATCATCCTAGCTCTAACAACACAACTCACATAACGCAACATAGAATCTATGCAGGCCCCTACTTTATGCATTCTAGGCCCACTGCATCTCTGAGGTGAGCGCTGGGGTGCTCGGCGTAGTGGCCTCCAACAGGAGAAGGCAGATTCGGGTCTAGGGGCAGTACAAGATACTTGTAACGTAGGTCAGTAGTGGCGGCAGTATGAGAGCACGAGGTTAAAAGGGTTTGGGGTGCTGCATTCCGGGTTCTCGGGTTTAGGGGGCTAATCGAATCTGGATGTGATTCTAGATTCGAGATATGGTGTGTAGGGGGCTGGCGTTGGTCGACCTTTTTGTGGTAGTCCGAGTGTTTGGGGAGGGGGGCACTTAGGCGCGTTCTTCAAACAGACCCTCTACTATCCTCTTCCTCAAACCATCCCCTTTACAGTTTAGAACTCACGTAACTGGACTAGCACATGGCCAGCATGTAGAGGTACCCTCTGATGTACCTCAGCTCTAAACGTCTTCCGCCAAAACCACAGACCCCCCTATAGGCCCTACACCCTAAACCCTAAACCCCGAAACTTCCGTTCCTCGCGGCTCTCCCCGAAGTCAGGAGCCTATCGGACGTTTGCTTTGGTTCATGCGGTTGAGTGTGTGCCTGAGAAAATCCAAAACCCGAGCGGTCAGGTTCGGGTGCCTGAGCTCTACACATTGGACGCGCAATCTTCCAGACAACGGTTCTTCGAAATAAAGACAGCGACTGTGCTGCGACAGCTTAGATAAGCCCTAAACCATAGACGTTTGCAGGGCCTCCGCCCGCAACATCCGTTGCGTGCGCCGGGCAGAGACCGTGGAACCCAAGCTAACGGCTGACTTCGTCGTGTACATGGAGGACACCTTTGGCATACAGGGTTTCTTAAAATTATGGGTGCCTTAATGAAGTACTACAGTTATCAAGGCACCCTGGTAGTCAGAATCCTCAACGGCACCTCCTTAGAGGGAATGTCCTCCGCACCAACCCCAAACCCCAAACCCGCCGCTGCAAAAAGCTGCGGAGGACACCGACTGCTTCCAAGTGGTTTTCTATGCCAACTACTTCCGCTTCTTCCAGCGTGCTCTCAATGAGCTCTATGACAAGGATGCACTTCGGGGTTCTTCTAGAGTAGCAAGCTTTCGGGTTGCAGCAAGCTCTAGATCAATTTAGCTAAACCCTAAACCCTAAACCCTAACCTTTAGAAGCCGCTGTTCTTACCCGTCCTTGCTGCATGCTGTGGACTGCTTTCCTTGCTTCTCACAGCGACGGCCTACATGCTCAGAATCGCTCAAAACCCCAACCTCGACCCCTAAATCTCAACCCCTAACCCCGAACTCTACACCCTAAACCCAATCCCCACACCCTAAACTCCAAGCTCTACGAACCCCAACCCTGCGGCTCCCAAGCCCCACGGCTCCGCAACCAAAGCAGAAACTCGAGAAGACTTGAGCCAAGCACCACAAAAAAGCGAATTTGGGGGTTTCGGGGTTTAGGGGCTTAGGGGTTAGGGTATAGGGGTTAGGGCTTGGGGGTTAGAGTCACTTGAAATCTCTAACCTGAAAGACTGTTCCCAACCCTAAAGATCCAAGTAGCCAAGTATACACATCGTACCTACTTTGGGGGTCTCTCATGTCTAGAATGAGTCTAGAAGTCAGTTCGGGGGTTTAGGGTTTACAGTCCCAAAGGGTCCAAAGTCCCTATATAGTAGAATGTAGGGTTTCTATATTAGGAATTGCTATTATGGTTTGGGGAAGTATGCCCCATAACAGTACCTAGGACCCTTTGGGAGTGTCTTATAGGGTTTAGGGCCAGTTTAGCGTTTAGCACCTTCTGGAGCCCAGCGACACGAGGATGGGCGTGGCCGGCCAACGATCGTTGCTGCAAAGGACCATCGCTTCAGAGTAGTGTAGGAGCACCTAAACTCAAGGTTCATCTGCCCACATAATATGTATACGTAGGCCTTACAGCAGTCCCGAATATAATTACTTTGGGGCCAAAGTATATACTATGCAGGTACATGGGACCCTTAAGGGCCATAGGCCTTTAACACTGTTAGCGTATTTCATCTAGGGGTTGTCTAGTGTCTAGAACCTCCTCGACAATCAGGGTCGCAAAACCCTACTCCTAGGCTACATAGTAGTTCCTTTTTGGGATTGCCTTATAGGATCTTGAATACAAACCACGAAAAGGATTTACTATGGAGCCGATGGGTAAACCCCGAAACTATCAGAGTCGGAGACTAAACCCTAAAACCCTAAACCCTAAAACCCTAAGCCCTAAACCCTAAACCCTAAAACCCTAAAACCCTAAACCCTAAAACCCTAAACCCTAAAGCCCTCAAGCCCTAAACCCTAAGCCCTAAAGCCTAAAGCCCTAGACATGTCATGCATGGAGTAGGAGCCCTTGGCCTTCAAGGCTTTTCCAGAAGAGCCCAGGCCCGAGTGGCTTTCCGAAAAAATAGGGGACCCTAATATAGTACACTATTAAAGGATCCTTATTATAAGGAGGGTTTAGGGTTTAGGGTTTAGGGTACACTATTAAAGGATCCTTATTATAAGGACCCCCCCCCAAAAAAAAACAAAAAAAATGGCCTACAGTATGTTTAGGGTTTATGGTTTGGCCCGATCCTCTACGCTCGGAAGTCTCACTTCCGAAGCCACAGAAACCCACAGGACAAAAGGCGCATCAGCGGTCCTAAACCTCTGTGCGAAATCGCAGCAAGCCCCACAGCACGCATTCCTTACGCTACGGGCCCAAGTGCTTAAATAGACACGTACTTGGCTGCTGGCAGTAGCAAGTGCAGCTTGGCTTTCCAGCAGATCAGACGATTGCTGGGTATTTGGGACTACTAGGCCTTCCTGCTCAGTTGCTAGGTTGCTTAACAGCTATGGAACTCCAACCACTGAACTGGCTTCGGTCTACGGCCATGTTACCATTCTTGAGCCGAGCTGCTAGTGTCTCAATTCAATCCGCAGAATTTTCGGGGTTTGGAGGTGATCTAGCGAGTCAGGCAGCTAGGTGCTTACTATGCTGGCCAGTTCTGGACCGGACATCTTGAACCCGATAACCAACTCATACTGTTGATGATATAAATCCTGCATTACCTTAGGGAACCAAAACTATGGGAATTACTGTCTTTTCCTTATTATGGGTAATGCAGGATGCATATCATCAACCGTACGAACTCTGAGCCGATCGTAAACCTGGTCTCCCTGAAGACACTTACACCTTGACTATGTAGCTGTAATGTAGGGGTCTGACTAAATTGAGTAGGGTTGCACAAGGATATTGAGGAATTAGCCCCAACAGTGAGGTGTTGGTAATTACCAAGGCTTCTACGTAATACTGATGCCCCACACTGGTGCGTGACCTAGGCTTCTGAACGGAAGTCCCTTAAACATACAGGGCCCCTCTGCACATCTTCCCATACAAGAGTTCTAACAGCAATATAAGCCCGAAAAGTCTGTATACCTAGATGGACCTATGTCGTATATACTTTGGCCTTGCAGTGCGTATATCGCAGCCCCTTCGACTAATTGTATATGTACATGGACAGTCATCAGCGCTACATGGACCCTTAAGGAAACGGTCATCAGCTCGGCGTAGGCTCCAAGATTTCTGCGTCAGCGAGATTCACACAAAGCGGCTGCTGCTTAAACCTTCAAACTCTCCACTACAAGAGCCAAAATGTCCCTAAGCCCGAAACTTTGTGGAAATCAATCAGCAAGGCACCCTAAACCCGAAACTGATAAAAGACAACCCACAACCCCAAACTCGAAACCCTGAACCCTAAACTCTACACCCGAAACTTTAGACTCCAAACCCCAAACCCTTAACCCTAAACTCCAAACCCAAAAAGCCCTAAACTCCTAAACCCCAAACCCAAGGAGCCCTAAACCGCAAGGACATGCGCTATCGAAGCGCCGCAAAGCTCGGCGACCTCCTTCAGGTGAGCCTCTATGAGGTGCCTCGAAAATCTGTTAGCTAGGAACAAACCCTACGCCCTCCAATTCAAGAGCATTACTATATACATATATACATATATGCACATGTATATGTACATGTAATTATATATGTATATCTAGTTATACCTATATGTATAGGTATGAAAGACCAAAATGTGTGTGTGTATATATTTATATATATATACAAATAATTCTCGAACTTCAGCCTCCTATATTCAAGCTTCAAGCTACATTCTTACCCAGAGAGCTTGTATGAAGGAGTATGGGAGTATGGCTCCTTTAAGTTTTCCATCACAGGGCTCTGCCATGTGCGGTTTGGAGGCTTCGCGAGGAGAATTTTGGATCACCAGAGAGCAAAACCTTCAGTAAGGAACATATTGAGCCCCCCATAGTCTAAGGAAAAATATCCCTAAACCCTATTCCCCAACTGGGATATGAGTTTCGTTGGGTAGGTCTTGCGGCGTTACGGGGGTCCTTGGAGTGTTCTTGAGCGTCTCTTCAGGTTCCAGGTTCAGGGGTTCAATGTTTAGGGTTTGGGGTTTAAGATTAATTTAGGGGTTTGGGGTTTAGGGTTTATTTAGGGGTTTGGGGTTTAGGGTCTATTTAGGGGTTTAGGGTTTAGGGTTTATTTAGGGGTTTAGGGTTTAGGGTTTGCAGTGAACCTCAGAAAGTTGGAACATGGAGTGAGTAAGGGATGATTAGTGCTGTTTCCCATGTCTCTATCTTATGACCATGAGGATAGTCATGTTCCACCTTTATGGCTTCTGCTTTAGTGTGTAGGGCCTAGGGGTCCAGGGTTAGGGTTTGGGGCCAAATCGGGGTTCATGAAGAGCCAGTATCACTAGGACAGGACTCTTGATGTTTGTTGTTGGTCGCATCTGATACCATTCAACTTGTCTCTCACCCTAAACCCTAAACCCCTAAACCCTAAACCCTAAACGGGATTCAGCAGTTGAGCTGGAAGCCTTTCGGCAGGGGCTCCCAAACATTTCTCCACTTTGACATGCAAGCGTACCGGTATCTCAGGTCCAAAATCCAAAACTTCGCGAAATGTGTTCCGGCGCACGACTGCCGAAACCCTAAGCCATGTATAAGCTTTTTAGAGGAATTAACCCCTAAACCCCATTTACAGCTTAGATATTTGGTCCCAGAAGGTTCCGGACGATGGCTTGCCACAAGAAGCCGCGCGCTGGAAGGTGGTCTCAGCCACCACAGCCGAGCCCTGGCAGCATGGAGGTTTGAGGGCAACTTTTTTTGCTTGGTAGTTGTATGACCTTAAAGGTTAACCTTTGCTTCCCTAGTATACCAGACGCGTAAGTGTAAGTTTGGGGTTTAGCTAGGGTTCTATAGGGTTTTTGGGTTTGTGATTCTATAGGATTGAGGGTTTATAAGGGAAAAGTTGTACAGGGGTCCAAGGTTTAGGGCTCTACGCGGTTCAGGGCTCCAGTGTTTAGAGTTCAGGGGTTACTGTAAGCCCCGAATCCTACATGTTCTAGGGCTCCTTCTTATGACTCCTTACATAGGGCCTTGAATGTGCAGGACCAAGGGGTTTTCCGGATGAGTCTGGGCTGTAAGTTTCGGGGTTCTGTGTAAAGCTTGGGAAGGTGGGCCTTAGATAATCCGGGCTTCACTGTGCCTAAACCCGAAAAACGAGCACCAAAATGACGAGGCTGCTTTTTTTGTGAGAAGCTTCGAAGTTAGCATTGCCTCAGAATCCGACCGAACAGCAGCATCCTTCGAGGTGGCACCCCACCCCCACCCCCCCCCAGCAGCCACGTGCCCCCTGAATACTCACCCGGAGTCCAAACTCACGTCGCGAACACTATGCTGATGCTAAAAGATGGCACTATCAAGAAGTCGCAAACCCCAGCCTGGACCCTCAATGGCAAAAACAAACCCCAACTCAACACCCCAAAGCCCCAAAAACTAAGGCCCTAAGCCCTAAACTCAACAACCCTAAGCCCGACAAATTAAGGCCTTATAAACCCTAAACTACCAAGGAGTGCGTCTCGGGGGAGCTCCTCGTCACCACCGGCCTCGCACAGCCTCTTTCCAGGCCTCCACGTGATGAGACGTGATTTTCAGTGTAACTACAAGATAATGAAAAGACTGATGATCAATGATGATAAGAATAAGCATATTAGTAATAGTTGTGCCTCTTGTTCTTGCATGAGTTTGAAAAGGGGTTTTCGGTTTGGAGGGTTCCGTACTGGTGTAAACCCTTAGCCGAAGCCCTTAAGCCCTGAAGCCTCTGGTTTAGGGTTTAGGGTTTAGGAGTTTAGGGGTTTAAGGGTTTAGGGGTTTAGGAGTTTAGGAGTTTAGGGTTTAGGAGTTTAGGGGCTTTAGGGTTTTAGGGTGTAGGGGTTTAGGGGTTTAGGGTTTGGGGTTCAGAGTTTAGGGTGTCTTTGGTGTGGGACCTGGGTGGTAGTTGCAGGAGACCGCAATCTTGATGTTGAATCTTCCACAGATCGGACACGCACGCTCGCCAAACTTCCGGGCTGTTTTGAGGATTGCGGTGAAGCCAGAAAGTTTTGTGTACTCCCTCTCGATTCCACCTTGCAGCCTGAAGCCCAAAGCTATAACATTATCACCCTAGACCCCAAAACCCCAAATCCTATATAGGGACCTAAGAATAAAAAATAACCTGTACTATTTTGGGGGTGCTCCTTATCACTATCATCATAGTATAGTATACCCCAAGATAAGGCCTCTGCATTACCCCTGACCCTCACGCCTATACCACGAAAAGCCCACCAAACCTGAAGCCTCACTCCCCTCCCCCAAGAAAGCAGCCGCAAGGACAGACCAAAGCTGGCCAAAACCTCTAAACTTTGCGGGTTTAGGGATTAGGGTTTAGGGTTTAGGGCCCGACAACCCTGAACATAAACCCTTGCGCGGAGAATTCTTGTAATCGATATAACTACGCCCGAAATCCTAAACCCGAAGCCCTTCATAAGCCCTGAGTCCTAAACCTTCAATCCTACAAGCCTTACCTGGACCCTCAAGAACCCACCTTTTTTCAGGGTTGCCTATGATGATTTCTTCATATGAGTCCTCAAAAACCGCTTAAAGAAGCCTCAAGCCAAAGGTGGCCGGAGTTCCAGGGAAAGCCTCTGATCACACGGGTCGGGGCCCGGGAAGAGTTTGCCTCCCCGGTGCCTTCAGCACCTTGGTGGGCATTTTGTCGGGTTGCTATAAGGGGTTTCTATGATGGAGTTAGGGGTTCTATAGGGGGCTCAGGGTCTGGCATACCTACATACATACATACATACATACATACATACATACATAGCTACATAAGTACACACACACACTGACTTATGTTTATTCTGGTTTGTTCATAAATGTAGTAGGAAATAGGTACAAAGAGGCCGGGAAAGGTAGATAGAGAGAGGGAGAGAAGTAGCAACAAGCAAGATTAGATGGCTCCTCACATCCTGAATACAAACCTAGGCTACAGGATCTAAGTACCAATGTAGTGGATGTGTGGGCTACAAAAGTATATGCTTTTTCTGATTTGAGTACTTAGACCCTGAGGGTTATGTTCCCAAGCCGACCTCACCTATTAACGCACTAAATTCCCCTATAAAGCCTTTCTAAACCCCAAACTCCAAACCTTCAAGCCCTAAATCCCTACAAACCCTGTGACAACAACTCCTTTATACCACCTGCTAAGGGTTTGGGGTTTACGGTTTAGGGTTCCCTGCCGAATCTCTTAGGTGCACGATATCATGCGCTGGTTCGAACGCTCCCGAAGCGATTCGCTGGGAGGCACCCGTGTGCAGCACCCCTGCCGCGGCTTCTTGGGGATTGCCATGTCCCAGGGTTTCTCCATGAAGTTTGTATAGGCTGTCATAAGGTTGCATCAGGTCCTTGTCCGGGTGGGCTTTCTGGTATCCGGGTTTTCATACGGTTTAAAACGGCGCTTCTGGGATTCTAGAAGGCTTCCATATAAGGGTAGTGTATGCGTTTGTTGAAAGGCTTGCACTGTCATCCTTACAAGAAGAGTCATGGTAAGCAACCTCCATTTTTTTTTGTGGTAGTTTTTGCCTTATAGTAGAATCCCACCAGTTAACCAGTAGATCCTCTTCGGAATCTGGACTAAACCCTAAACCCTAAGCCGTCTTTAAGAATTTTGGAGTCTCATCACCTGTGTTTCGCCCACATGGGTCGGTCTACGATTAAGCCCTACAAGGCTTAAAACCCTGTACTTGGGCCTAAGATGGCCTTAGTGTTTGCAGAGTGTTCTTTTGCCAGCCATTGCCGTATGATGTGAGTTATGTTAATACAGATTTATGTATACACAGCCCCTCACCCCGAGCGGAGCACCCGACCCCTGAACAGCAATCCACCCACTGCTTTTCTTCGCCGGTGGAAAGAGCGCCCTGAACCTGAGAACCTTAACCCTAAACCCCTAAACCCTAAACCCTGAACCCTAAAACCCTGAACCCCTAAACCCCTAACCCCTAAACCCTGAAATAGAAACTGTAAACTGCACAGACGCTTCGGACAGGGCCCGGCGCACTGCAAAAAGTTGTTGACATGGGGATCTTGATCGTGGTCGCGCGGATCGACGACTTCGAGTACGACCCATCGCTCGTGCCTGCTGAGGCTTCGATATCCTGTGGCTGAGCTTTAGTGGGTTCAGTACTGTAGTTTGGGGTTGGGCTTTCGGTACTTGGGGTATCTTGCATCGGGACATAGCGAGAGATCGGCCCAGGTTGAGACTTTAGCGGATTTGTGTGGCTTAGAGGCTTGGAGGTTCTTGTAATGGGTTTTTGGGGTTTCAGGCCTTTGAGGAAGGTTTCGGGGTCCGTTGTTTGTGGTGTTTCGGGCTCCAACTGGAGGGCCCGCTACCACAGGAGGGATACTTCGCCCCCGCAATTTGATGAAAGCCAAGAAGAGCCTAAGCTCCCCCTCAGGGCACAAGCCTAAACCCTGAAGGCCAGCAACAAAAACCTAAGCCCTAAACCATAAACTTTATCCCAAACCCTAAACTTTACCCTAAGCCATAAGCTTTATCCTAAACCCTGAACGTTATCGTAAGCCCTAAACCATAAGCTTTATCCTAAGCCCTGTAACTTTATGCTAAGCCCTAAGCCGACCCAGTTCTCTCCCGGAATGCTTCCAGGGTGCTGGCCTGAGCTGGGAGGTGCAGCTCCTTGGATTTAACATCGGGGCCTCACCAATTACATCTGTGTGTCCTTTCAGCTTTGAGTAGGGAGGGCTTTAGGGTTTAGGGGTCGGGTTCTATACTGAGCTACTGTTAAGGATCTTAGTTTAAGTTACCAAAATGGCTTCTTAAGGTGCTGTGATTTTTGCACAGGCATCAATAGGGTATTTTATAGGGTTCAATCTATAGGAGCCTCAGTACTTCGACCAGAGTTTTTTGCGGAAATAAGAGTGATGGAAATTCGGACACGCCTCACTTTACGTCTATCCCCAAATGCTTCCACACCCCGACATTAAGCGAAGCCGTACATGTCTACCTAAAGCCTACCACCCCCAAGCGAGACCCAAAGCCCTGAACTTTTAAACCTGGGAGAACCGACTGCCCAAGTGCGGCCAAGGAGCGAAGTGAACATTTCTCGGAGTAAGCTGTTCTGCGATGAGCGGCTGGTGGCCTTTGCAGGGTCGCAAGAAGGCGAGCTCTTGATTCATGTATATTATTTGATGATTCGATGTGCAAAACCCACACAATCGTAGATGCGGATCCTGAGAATTTCAACATGTAGGGACTTGTCTATAGGGGTTTGTAACTAGGGGTGTTAGTGGTGAAGGTTCCGGCATCACAGTCGCGCGCGCTGTGGTGACCTGCGTGTGCATCGACGTGGCGTCCTTCAGGATAACCCGGGCACCCAAGCATCGTGACAGCGATCTGGAGTTGTCTGAAATTCAGGGGCGACCTTTGGCCTCATTTCAGGGTCCTGAGTCTTGAGAACAAGGAACGTACTGTATAGGGTCTATACTTCATTCGAAGAGTGTCCATTCCTTGGGAGACTCCGATATCCTGAGCCAAAAAGCTGCAAGTAAACCCTAAACGAATAGTGGTTAGGCTTCATCTTGCTACAAGAGCACGGAAGGCGATGCAATGCTTTCAGCCTACAAAAGCCAAGTCGCAAAGCCTGGTATTAGGGTCCCGGTTAAGGGTTAAAAGCACCCGTCACCTCATGAGCCCAATGTTATGCCGCCATGCTGCACAAACCAGGCCTCCGGTCGTCCGAACGGTTGAGGGGTTTAGGGTTTAGGCTTTAGGGTTTAGAGTTTAGGGTCATATAAGAGGTTTAGGGTTTAGAGTTTAGGGTTTAGGGTTATATAAGGGGTTTAGGGTTTAGGCTTTAGTGGTTTTGCCAAAAAAACAGTCGCGCACCAAACAACACTCGTGACCAGTTCTGGCAACGCAGAGCCATGGGGTTACGGGTTGATGCTTAGGGCTGAAAGGTTCACTTGTGCACGGCTTTCAACATGAAGGGTCCTTGCTCACGGAGCAGGGTTCTGGACTGACTCCGGCATTCAAACATCCAAGTGCACACCCCTAAACCCTAACATTGCCGTTTAGGGCTGCATATACCGTACAGTTAATACAAGACTATACCCCAGAAGCCCTATTCTAAATGTAAAGGCCCCTGTATAACGCTTCAAGTCTGGACGGACTACTATTGACTACTACCAAGACCCCCAAGGTAAACCCCCTGATTCAGGTCCTTAAACACATCCCTTTTCTACTGTTGATGATATACAAATTCTGCATTACCTTATAAGGACCTAAAACCATGGGTATATTCTTTATTATGGATAATGCAGGATTTATATCATCAACCGTAGTTCCCTAGACCCTAAACGCTTGCCTCACTCCGCATGCCTCATCTTATTGTGGAAGTCCGACAGGAGAGTTGGGTCCTTACATGTGTTCAAAACCCGAAACCCGTAACCCGAACCCGAAACCCTAAACCCGAAGCCCTAAACCCGAAACCCTAAACCCGAAACCTTAAACCCTAAACCCCAAACCTTAAACCCTAAACCCTAAACCCGAAACAGCTGGCCCTTCACTTAGACCCGGAGCCTCCAAGCCCCGATTTGAAGGCAAGTGCTGGAGATGATCCAGACCTCCTGAAACTTTGGCGAACCCCGGGGCTCCATGTACCTATTTACACACACACACATATATATATATACATATATATATATACATATATATATATATAATATTACATATGCCCAGGGGTTTAGGATTTAGGGGTTTAGAGTTTGGGGGTTTAGGGTTTATAGGAACCCCTTTAAGGCCTGAGTATATACCTTTTGGGTACATGGAGCCTGGCCAATACGTTTCACGTGGCTCGAGCCCTTCTAGTACTTTTCTCCGCTGTGACTTGATTTTAGCAATACGTATCTGGGCTTCTATGGCAGGCTTTGCTGTTTTTGCGTATTGGGAATCGTAGGGACCTTATGGACAACGAAAGACTAAACCAAAAGCCACAAGCCTGTAAACCCCAGAAGCCAATAGATACAGGCAAAAGGCACAAACCTATAAGCCCTAAGTTCTAAGATTCTATCCTCTAGGGCCTATAGAAGCCCTCAATCCTAAACTCTAAGCCTTAACCCTAAACCCTAAATCAACCCTAAACCCTAAACCCCAAACCCTAAGCGCTTTCGAATCCGAAGCCCTGGATGCAACCTTGGAAGAAAAGTCTCACCGTGGGGCACAAAGCGCAGAGACCAAACAGGCCTTGTGTTTACTGCCTTAGGAAACATTCTGGTTTTAGGTTTAGGGTTTAGGGTTCAGAGCTTAGGTTTAGGGTTTAGGGTTCAGAGCTTAGGTTTAGGGTGTAGGGTTCAGAGCTTAGGTTTAGGGTTTAGGGGCTTGAAGTTGAACAGTTTCGGGATGTTACGAGTTTATAACCTAGAATTTATAGGGTTAGGCCCCGACACTTTGACTATGGTGGTAGAATAGCAATCCTCAGTTTGCCTACCAGTGCCATTGTCCCTTGTAGTCACTATCGGTAGCTGCGGGCCTGAGGAAAGGTATAGCAAGGAGCACAGCCCTTTTTTCCACGGGTCTGTATTGATCTTTGAAGTTGTTTCTCTAGCTTCCTTAGTGTGGCCGCACTATTTTGTATGCCAGTGATAAGCTGAGTCATACGGCACCTAACTTAGGGGATCATTTGCAGGCTTCTGTATGATGGCAAATTTGAGACTGAGAGAAGTAGAGAGAGGGAGAGAGCGATGGATGGTCGGCAAGAAGGACAGACAAAGAGACGGAGGGCTGGCGAGTAGCAGAGATACAAAAGAAGAGAGAAACAGAGACGGAGGAGTGGGCATGATGGGTTCCAGCGGGGCTGAGGGCCTCGTAAGGGTTCCTGTTAAGGCTTTAAGTTATTACAGGCTTCCTTTAGGTTGAGGGTTCAGAGGTTTAGGGTGTATATAGGAGAACGCGAGTTTTAACACATATTGCGGGCCTCATATTCCCAAGCCCTAAACCCTATACCTTAAACCCTGGAACCCATATCCCGACTTATATCACCCATGAACCTCCAGGTACTGTAGGTCTGAAGGTTTAGGGACCTGAAGTCTTGGGATCAGGGGCACGCAACACTAGAATCCCAAAGGTACCGGGATTAGACCAGGTTTAGGGTAGTGTGTGTGGTTTGGGGTTCATGGGTTGGGGTTTGCGGTTTAGGGCTTCAGGGTTTAGGGACACCATAGAGTTCATAGACGTACAGTAAACCCCAAGCCATCCCAAACCCAAACCTTAGAACCCCACCCCCAACCCTCTCGGAAAATGGCCGAGAGGTTTCGTGATTCACCCGGATCACATGGGGCCGGGAGGGTTCGGATCTAGTCGGTCTAGGGCTTTGAGATGAGGATGAGGATAAAGATGGCTACTTGGAGGTTCATGGGTAGTTACGAGTAGGGTTATAAGTCCCTTAACATGGGTTATCATTATAGGTACCCTAATTATAACCCCATTTAAACTACCCATGAACCTCCAAGTATCTCAGTTCGAGGGTGCTTAGGGTCTTCGGTCCTACCGCTTCGGGTGGGGTTTGGGGTGCAGGGCCGGGGATGGCTGATCTTTTTTGGCCTGGGATCACGAAGATCCCCCCTTAGGGTTTAGGGCTTAGGGTTTAAATTAGGGTTTAGGGTTTAGGGCAAAGTGCCGTGTCCAACGGTTTAGGTTGAGGTGTCGGCGGTTTAGAGTGCCTGAAGGAAATCGATGATTTATCAGCATGTTGGGTGTCGGTGAGCTCCAAACCCTGAACAGGACAGTAAGGTTGACTTAGGTTGTCCGGCCAAATCCTGCGAGCCAGGTACAAGATCTTGAACCCAGACAAGCTGCGAGGGAGCTACGGAAAGTCATGCGCTTAGAGAGCTTATCCGCACACTCACCTACTAGAGCCTTCTTTTTTGCTCTGGAGCTCTTGCGTTAAACCCGGGAAGAGGGGCACTGACAAAAAGAGCCGTAAACAGTACCAAGGATCACGCAGCGCTGACAGCTGTAAACGGATATACTCGGGGTGATCCTTTCCCGGATGGTTTGTTTTCCTGCAGAATGGCTTACTCCTCCACATGATGTCCCCATGACCCGATGCGTGTAGGTTCAAAGCCATCACCACCTGCAGCAACAACATGCAACAATGGGCCCTGTCTTGGGCATGAACTTAAGGAATCTCGTGAACTCTAGCCTAATGGTCCCTATAAAAACCCAAATAGTATATGCGCTGGCCTTAAAGAAGTCCCTATTTGGTATCTGGACCCTTAGGGCTATAGCTCTTGCCTCAACATATGGAAAGTGAGGTTTTTCTAGGTCCTTAAAACAGTACGGCGCCCTTGTAAAAAGGACCGTTCTTCAAATAGGGTCCCATTTAGGGTCCTTTTTCAGCGTGCCGTAGTATATTAGGGACCCAAAAACGCACCCTAATTTAGAGAACTACCCATATCTGCTGCATCTTCGGCTCAAGCCTAAGGCTGCGGCATGAGTCATACAGGGCCCAAATAATTGCCAGTACTATTTTTGGGGGGTCCTTATTATAGTTATACTGTTATGCTACAAAGGAGCCCAAAAACCCTCTTCTATTTGTCAAGGGCCGCACATGAGGGCACATGCCTGGGGTTTCAGCGAATTTGAGCTCAGCTTTGAGAAGCGGATCTAATTTATTAGTATTTTTTGCGAGGCTTTAAACGGCCAACCGAATATAAAACCGAACAGTAGTTAGTGCCTCGGATGTTCTGTGCAATCGCTTTGCTCAGGCTTTACCTCCCGCCCGCCCCGCCCCTGAGGATGCACTTGCATTCCTAGGTTACCAATACTATTTTTTTTTTTGGGGGGGGGTGTCCTTGTTATAGTTATACTACTATTATAAGTATACTATAAAAGAGTCCAAAACCCTATTCTATTCTTTGAAAACTTGGACGACCGAGAGCGAGAGAGAGAGAGAGCGAGAGCAGGAGAATTGTGTCGAGGCACAAGTACAGCAAGTACGGGTAACTTTACGACATAAGTAGGCCTAGTTATACGTATCTTCGGCCAAGCTAGAGTAGGCTAGAACCGACGCTGACCAAGCCTCTGCGTCCAAATCCATCGCCCATGTCCATATCTCTCCAGGTTAGCCTGCTAAGTGGAAGAACCATTTGCTTGGATGCTGAGCTGGGAGAGTCACTACAGTCATTGAGCGAGCGCGCACAGGTTGCGCTGGCTTCAAGGAGGGGAAGCTTTCTGAATGCTGAAGGGAAGCTGCTACATGGAGCATCCACTGTCGAGGATTGCTCTTTGAAGGATGGCGATGTACTGACATTTCATATCGGGCAGATAGAGGTCTTCATGTCACGAGGTCTACCAGCTGCAGCTTCCATCTTGAGCGACGGATCGTTATTAGCCTGGGGGGAAGCCGACAGCGGAGGCGACTGTAGCTTTCTTACAGATCAGCTGAAGAACGTTCGGAAGATTCAAGGCTCTCACAGCGCGTTTGCAGCTCTTCTCGCCGATAGCTCCGTCGTGACCTGGGGTGACAAGCGCTGTGGGGGTGATAGCAGCGCTGTCCAGCACAAGCTGCAAAAAGTAGAGCACATCCAAGCGTCGAACGCTTCCTTTGCCGCGCTTCTGAGTGACGGATCGGTGGTGACCTGGGGTGATGCAACTGGTGGCGGGGACAGCAGCAGTGTTCATGACCAGCTGAAGAATCTGAGTTGTTCTGCTGGGTGACCTTTTAGCTCTTTTTGAGGTAGGGTGACCCTATACAATCTAGCACGTCAGTTTTGAAGCTTTAAAGCCCATGGTGGAAGAGCTGGGGCCCTAAGCCCTGAAGCCATAAACCCTAGTTAGTCCGAAAGCCTTAAATCCCCAGAGCCTAATTTTAAATGCTAAAATCTGAACCCTCTACTTCCCTTAGGGGGAACCCAGGAGTGCGGAGAAGATCCAAGCCTCTGGCGGTGCTTTTGCAGCCCTCCGAAGGGATGGATCGGTAGTGACCTGGGGAGCTCCCTGGTGCTGCTTGGCTCTATGACTTGAGTCTAAGGTTTAGAGTTTAGGCTGTAGTTCAACATACTGCAACAAGAACGACGATTCACAAAATGCAAATCACGAGATGAAGAATGCTGTCCGTGTATATATATATATGCACATACATACATACATATACATACACAAACATGTATACACATGTGTGCATGTATACACACACTAACTATTGCTGTTATATATATATGTATATAGATATATGTATGTATTTCTCTCTCTCTCTATATATATATATATCTATATTTATTTATTTACATGATGTGCATATATACATACATATATTGGTGCATATATATATATGTAAATGTATACGGTTGATCGCTACTTTCTACTATTGTATATTGTGTTTTTATGGATTGTATATTACGTGCGTGTATGTATGTATGTATGTATGTATGCATGTATGTATGTATGTATGTATGTATGTTTGTATGTTTGTATGTATGTATGTATGTATGTATGTATGCATGTATGTAACATGTCTTTTTATATGTTAGATATGAAGCGTTAGTCTGATATATATATATATATATACAGACATACACAGCTGTACAAGAATATATATATATATATATATGTATATGTATACGTATTATATCACGCTGTAAATTATGTATCTGTTGTGCCAGATTGTTTATGTTATATATATATATCATCATCATCAGACATTAAACAATGACAATGTATTGTACTATAGGGTGTATTAAACTTTACATATCTTATATTATGATACCAAGATATTATAATATAAACTGTTGCTATTGCTGTGTGATGATAGCATTAGCTAGTGTTATTGTTATTATGAATAACATTGTTATGATCATCCACGATGCTGTTACTCTTATTCGCGTTATCATCATGGCATTGCCATTTTTTCATGATGTTCATGATTCTTTTGATGATGGGGAGTAGTAATGACATGTGTCTTCTTATTCTTATTGTCAATAGTAATGTTGTCGCTTTGTTGACGTTATTGTTTCTTATTGCTCTTAATTTACTTAATACTGTTTAAAGACTATGATTATTGTCATATATGTTTCTTCTTATTATTATTATTCATGTTGTCGCTGTTTTGACACTACTGTTTGTTACTGCTTCATGATTATGACTGTGTTCAGGATTGTTGGTGATGCAGCAAATTATCACTAGTGCTGTTGTTATTGTTGTTGTCCTTGGTATTCGTATCGTTAGCTGCGTGGCCCAGTATTGTTATTGTTGTTGTTTCTATGACTACTTTTTTGATAGCGTGATTATTATTCTTATTGTTCTTGCCTTTATTACCATTGCCGTGTGTACTGTTAGTAATATTGTTAACACTGTTATAATTAGTTATGTTATTGCAACTGTTAATTACATTGTATATACGCGTACGGGGGCGTCGACTTTTAACCCAGAGCCGTTTTGGTGTTCAGGCTTCTCGAGGCTCGAACTCGTGCACCTAGGTAGTTCTCTATATTCGGGCCCCTTTCAGGGTCCTTTGTGTAAGAGTGCCGTACTATAGTGGGGATCGAAAAAGGGACCCTAATTTAGAGAGCTACCCACCTAAATCTTCAAGCGAAGATCTCGAGCTGTATACCCCTAAATCAAGGGAAGTGGATTCAGGGATTGAGGGCTGAGAGGCCTTTTTTCTGCAGATCAGATCGACACCGTACCTTGTAATTACGGAAATATTCCCTTTAAGAAATTATATCGAGATATACAGGGGAGTTAATATGCTGATTCAGATCTGCTACCTTGCTTAAGGAGTCGATTGCCTAAGGTGGTGGCGATTGCAACTCTGTGCAGCCTCGTCTCTGTGGCGTGCAGCACATTCAGGCTACCGGAATGGCCTTCGCGGCAATCCTTGCCGATAGATCGGTGGTTGCCTGGGGTGATGCCACGTGCCTTAACTTGGCCGTTGTTCGCATCTTGAAGCTTGCTCCGAAGATTTCAAGATCCATCACATACAGCCCAAGCCCTAATGTTCTAGTACATTCTGCCCTGAATGTTAACCCCGATCGCGGTAGCTGCTAGCGTAGCCTAGCTAAACCCAAAGCCCCTAAACCCATGGCCCAAGTCCTTCATAAGAGTTGCCTAGTATAGGTGCCTTAATAATTAGAATAGGGTTTGGGGTATATTATACTATAATTATAACAAGCAACCCCCAAAACCCTATTAGGGCCTGATGAATGTGATATAGCTGAGAATTCTTTCTCAAGTTATAGCCTGAAGGAAGTAAAGTACCGCAGCAAACTTTACCCCAAACCCTAACCTCCCGAAGCCTTGAGAAAGAGAGAGAGAGAGAGAGAGAGAGAGAGAGAGACCCAGGCGAGCTCAGGTGGCGACTGCAGTGCTGTTCAGCACAAGCTGAAGGACGTGCAGCAGATTCAAGCCAGTGGCGATGCCTTCGCTGCAATTCTTGGCGACGCACCTGCGATATCTTGAAGCTTCGACACTCCGGGTCTAGGGTGGTCAGTCAATATAACCCCCAAACCCTAAACCGTACTCACTAATCCCTAAACCCAAAGCCTTAAACAGACCAAGCAAGGTGATGGGTCCGTCGTCACTTGGGGCACCACCAGCTTTATCTCGGAGCCTGTGCCAGATGACCTGAAGCTGGTGTGTGTTTCAGAGAGCAATTTTTGGGTTTTTCTGTTTAGGGATTAGGGTCGAGGGTCACGTTTCGAGTTCTTTTTACGTAACTGTTAAGAAGCAGTACGGAAACCGAACCTTGAAACCCATGCAGTCCTAAGCAGCCAGGAACGCTGCACAACACCAGTATGCCCGCAGCCTAAAAAGCCTAACCCAAAGCAGTCTAAGGAAGAACGTCCAGCAGATCCAGGCTGCATACAATGCTTTTGCTGCCATCCTGGAGGATGGATCTGTGGCGACCTTGGTCGCATTGGAGGCCCAGGTAAGAAACTAGGGATTTCCGTGACCTGCCATGGCCAAGGTACCCATTACCCATAGGCTCCTAAGTAGTTCCTTTTTTAGGGCTCATATTTAGAATCCTATAAGGTAATCTCAAAAAGGAACTACTAAGGAGCCTATGGGTATGTATAATAACAATAGTAGCGGTAACAATACTAATAAGAATAACAATCATGATTATAATAACCGTGGTAATAGTACAGTGTACGGTTTCAGGCCTAGAACAGACTAGCATGTGGAGCTTCTGTGCACCGGCTAGTTATGGTCAGTCCCAATACCTAAACCCAAAACCCCCAAAATGCAAATCCCTAAACCCTCGGAAAAGAGGCCATTGCACGTATTTAAAACAAACAACCAAGACCCCTAAGCCCCTAAACCCCTAAACCCTAAACCCCTAAACCCAAAACCGTAACCCTACACCTCTACACTCCCAAACCCTAAACCCTAAGCCCTGAACCCCGAGCTGTAGGTCTCCCGAGCCTGCACCTAAACCACCCGAGAGGTGCTTCACAACGACGAATATACGGGCCTGAATAAGTAGCTACACTATTTTGGGGGGTTCCTTGTTGGTTTATGTAGGGTTTAGGGTACCTATACTATTTTGGGGGGGTTCCTTCTTAGAATTATAGCATGAGAGTATAAATAATTTGTATAATATACTCCCAAAACCCTACTCGAATTCTTAAGGCCCCTACGTTAGGTGACCTGGGGAGATCCGCGAGCAGGCGGATCTTGCTATGGTGTGCGCGATCAACTGAAGGACGTTCGATCTGGGAGATGTCGGGTTCATACCCATAGGCTCCTACGTAGTTCCTGTTTCGGGTTCATATTTAGAATCCTAAAAGGTAATCCCAAAAAGGAACTACTGAGGAGCCTATGGGTAGGTATAGGGGTTTCGGTTTCGGATTGAGGGATTTCCGGCGTTTCCGGCGGGGTGGGGTTTGAGCATGCTGAATTCCTCGACCCTGATGTGGTGTATGACACGGCATGAAGATCTCGAGATCCAAGGACGTGCGATCGGTACAAGCCACTCATGCAGCGTTTGCAGCTCTCCGTGCCGACGGCTCTGTCGTAACCTGGGGCGATCCTGGTTCTGGCGGAGACAGCACCGAAGCTCCAAGATCCTGGTCAGGGTTTCGGGTTTAGGGTTTAGGGCCTAGTCCCTAATCCCTTCATCCAAAAACCTAAACCCTAAACCCTGATCCCTAAACCCCAATCAGGCCCTAATCCCTCAACCCTAAACTCCCTAAACCCCAGACAAGCAATCTTACCTGCATTCTAGTGGGAAATCAGAAGTAAGGCTCAGGCGCAAGGCGACAGTGGAACTCCCAAACCATGGCGAATAGAAGGTACAGGGTTTAGGGTGTAGGGAAGGAAAAGCTACCGTTTCGGAGTCTAGTTGCTTCACTCGGTGTGTTTTGTGACAGAGAAGTTTGAGGTCCGCGCATTGATGTTTGATCTTGTCGCACAGGTACAATGGTGCAAGGAAGGTTGAAGAACGTGCAGCAGATTCAAGCCTCTGGTGGTGCCTTTGCGGCCATTCTGGGCCTCTGGGTTGCGTTAACCCTAAACCCTAAGCCCTAAACCCTAAACCTAAGCCCTAAACTCTAAACCCTAAACCCTAAGCCCTAAACCCTAAACCCTAAACCACCAGGGCTAGATGACATTAAAGCCATCCCGAGACTGCTTCCCTCTTCCTTCAACTAAATCTAAGTACTCAGCCCTGTCCATGCCTAGACCCTGAACCCTTTAAGGGGTATCTATAGGGTTCTATTATACATTAAGATCCCCCGTACAGGCTACAATAGGGTTCTGATAATAGGGCCCCCTTTGCAGTCTAAAAGTTCAGGTGACGGCTCCGTTGTCACCTGGGGACCGGAGATGCATGGGGGTCGTTGCGGAGCCGTGGAGGAGCAGCTGAAAAACGTGCAGCAAATCCAGGCTTCAAGCGGGGACTTCGTGGCCGTGCTGGCAGATGGATTCGTGGCGCATTGCAGGGAGATTAGGGGATTATACCCTATAAATCTTAAACCCTAAACCCTAAACCCTATAAGGTCTTAGGGGTCCATGGGGCATAGGGAGGTAAGTATGGCTCACTTCGAGGGCTTTACAACTTTAGAGCCAGCTCCCGGCAGAAGGAACCCTATGAGACATAACCAGCATCCTTTGTGTAAGCTTATGACCACCAAGGGTCCAAGCAGCAATTCAGCAATTTTAGCATACATGTACATACGTACATTAGGCTTCCTACTCGAGCCAATGAGTCGCCATCGCCTTGATTAACTTCGGAGGCTTGCGAGGCTCCGTGGCGATTCCGCAAAGTCGAAGCCCCAAGAATCCTGCACCCTCAGCCCTCAACCCTAAAACCCCCCGCTTGTAGTCCAAGTGCGCAACACCAAAGCCTAAGCGCCAAACGCCCAGACCAAAGCCCGACGGGCCCCAAAACCGAAACCCGGGCCGCAAAGCCAGTTTGCTTAGGGTTCGGGGTTTTTAGGGTTTATAGGTCTAATTATAGGGTTTTTTTGGGGTTTATCGGGCGAACAGGGCTTATAGGGTTTAGGGCTTAGGTTTCACAAGATCGGGAGCTGAGGATCACTCATTCGCTGGGGCGTTTCTGGTTCCAGAACGCTGCTCGCGGGGGGACCTTCCACATCGGCGTAGGAGGATTGGTCGCGAGGGTTTAGGGTTTTAGGGTTTTAGGGTTTAGGGCTTACCTGTAGCCCCAGAAAATCGGTACACAAGGCCATCATCGGAAGAAACTCCGAGGACATCTCAGGATGTAGGCTTCGCGGGTTCAGGAAGGGCTTGGGGAGGATCAGGGGCTCCAGTGTCGTAGATCTTCTAAGGTTTTTCGGAGTATGGAGCACCAAGGTCTCTGTGACTCAGGCGAAGGACCCAACATATAATTTACATGGAGATTACGGTCTGAGGGGTCCAGGATACGCAGACCCAGTTGAAGCCTGGATCCCAAAATCCTAAACCCTGACACCTGGATGCCGAAGCCCTAAACCCTCGACCCTACGTCCAGAGAGCCCAATACTCCCTAATTGCGGAATAGACCTTAAATTCTAGGGACCTTAATATTATGGTTTACCCATAGGCCCCTAAGTAGTTCCTTTTTGGGGTTACCTTATAGGATTCTAAATATAAACCATAGAAAAGAACTACTTAGGGGCCTATGGGTAAGGCATATTCCTTAATTACGGGGCTCGCTGGGCGGTAGTAGACCGCAGAAGGCTGGAGCCTTGACCATCGCAGCTTGGCGCCGCGCAGCCGTGCAGAAAGAAGGGATCTGGCATGCTGAAGTTTACCCGAAGGGTCCGGTGGACCTGAGGACCAAAGAGTTGGGTAATTGGGTTTAGGTTTTCGGGTTTCCGGTTTAGGGCCTCATAATTGGGTAATTACTTGGGTTTCGGGCTTCGGATTTAGAGCCTAATAATTGGGGTACTTGGGTTTAGGGTTTAAGGTTTAGGGGCTAATAATTCGGTACTTGGGTTTTGGGTTTAGGATCTAATAGTTGGGTACTTGGGTTTAGGATAGTCGTGGCGTAAGGGAGAGTATATGAATGCATCTGATTATAGCCCTAAACACCTATAAACCCGAAACCCAAGCCCCTAACCCCTACACCCTCTAAGCCCTAAACCCCTAAAGCCCCGTAATCCCCTAAACCCTCTCAGCCTTCCAAGAGTTTGGGGGTTTTGGGGTTTAAGGTTTGGGGTGTAGGGGTTCGGGGTTTTGGGTTTGGGGCTGGGGTTTATAAGGGTTTGGGGTTAGGGGTTTCGGGGGTTGGGGTTTAGGGTTGGCTATGGGTGTGCAGGGAACCATGGATGCCTATGCGCTGTTTTTGCACCGTTTGCATGTAGAGCCCAATAAACACTAAGCCTCGGCTCGTAAGCCCTAAGATACCCCAAACCGAAGCCTTAAACCCTGTGGCCGCCAACCTACGCAGAGCCCTGGCTAAGGCTTATTCACATGCTGCAGGACAGTGTCAAGGCCCGGGTTCATGGGCTGTCAGGGTTCTAGCTTCAATGCAGATCCCTGATGAATCAACCTGGGCTGTATGTGCGAGCTTTCAAGCTTTTTCGGCACAGGCCCCTAAACCCTAAACCCCTAAGCCGCAGGACCACGAACCCAACATCCAGACCCCCCTAAGCTGAAGGTCTAGAAATTAGAGGCTCTGCCACCCAGACTCGTAACCCTGAGGGCCTTAGGCCTAACCCGAAGCCCTAAGCCCCACCAAGCACGTTAAACTTTCAGACTTCAGGGCTTCCAGCGCCCAAACCTCAAAACGCTCAAGGCTTGAAATGGTGTAGTTCAAACAAGAGGAAGCCCTGCTGCCTGCGACACCCTTCTTCGTAAGGGTTATTTTGCTTGTCCGGCATCGTGTGCGACGCTACCACCATCGCTGTCTTCGGGCTTCACGATCTATTCGAAAGTGTGCTCATCAAAACACCTTAAACCATCCTCCGCCGATCCATAGGCTTTTCATGAATGGTTTAGTTTTAGGGTTTAGGGTTTAGGGTTAGGGTTTAGGGGTTTAGGGTTTAGGGTTTAGCTTTATTCAAGAAGGCCGAAGCCCCACAGAAAAGACGAGCAGTCAAACGCCGAAGGGCGTCTCCACGCATGCATGCGGCGGCCAAAGGATGTGTTCTAAACCCTAGAAAGCATTTGCAAAATGAAAACCAATTTCAGCTTCTTCCGGGTCAACTCAAAAGCCGAGATCAGGGCCTTAAAAGAAGGATCCCTGTTACAACACCCTCTTAAGATATGGAGCTTATTCATCAGGGGGCTACATGAAGGTCTAGGCTCTAGGTTTCGCTCTAGGTAGTTTCTACCGGCACCCTATTATGTTTCAGTTTGTTTGAATTTCATGCGGTCTGAGCATGTTGGGTGCCGCTTGCATGGTCTAGGTACCCACGGCTTAGGGGCTGATGGAAGTCGCAAGGTGGCAGGACTGACAAGTTCATGCTTTGGGCAGACTGCTCTCCGCGTGCCGGGTTGCATGACTAGGCTTATGTATGTCCCTTAGGTGTCAGCACTGTTTTTGTCAAGCGTCATGGGTTCAAAGTTTCGGGTTGTTTAGGTTTCAGATCGGTTCAGTGTGGAGTGCAGACAAGTAGTTTGAGGCAATGTTCAGGACTTCGAGTTTGGAACGGCCTGTTAAGCGAAACGGGTGATGGTTGCAGTTCTTTGCTTCGCACTTGGAGATCCGCCGGAGGAAGAATGCGAGGCGCAAAATTCAAAAGAACACCAGAACAGGAGCAGGGCTCCCGGTGAGAAATCAAAACTACTTGGGCAGGGCACTGCAGGAAGAGATCCCGCTTGTTAGTTTGCATTTGCCTTAAGGCGCCTCCCCAGAGTTTGCTATTTTTTTTCTGACGGCCTGGTTGGGCTGTTCCGTATATGGTTTCGACAGCTACGTGCCCATTCCGGCTGTCAGTGTCAGCACTACACCGTCCAAGGTAAACTCAAACTCTGCACCTGGGATCGGAAACTCGATGAAGCGCGTGCTTGCAGGCTTAAGGGCTTAAGTCGGGTAATGCCACCCTCTCCCCTCAATCTGAAACCTCCTCCCAGCTTAGCCCCCCCAAATGCAGCTTCGGAAGGGCGCCACCGAAGTAGAGCGTTGCCCAGAAGCTCGAGTTGCCCGTAGCCCTGTATACATTATACAGTGCTAAGCACAGCTAAACAACAGACCAGCTGAAATCATGGTGGTTGCATGATTTAGTCAGTCAAACAAGGTATATACTCTAAACTTTAAACCACACCCCCGCCCCCACAAAAAAAAAA
>CAJNJA010019887.1:0-10080 GCA_905231915.1 Symbiodinium necroappetens
AACCCCTAAACCCAAAACCCTGAAGGCCTAAACCCAAAACTCTAAACCCTAAACCCCTAAACCCTAAACCCCAAACCCTGAAAGCCTAAAGGACTTGCTCGTTGCTTCAGGCCCATCGGCTGCGATAGGTTGCACCCGTGCGTCGGAACCCAAGGGCTCGGTGGTCCGGGGGGTTTAGGGTTCATGGTTTAGGGTTCAGGGTTTAGGGTTTAGGGTGTTCGTGGGGTCGTTGAGAAGGTCCTTGTCGTCATAGATTAAGCACCTTTAATAATGCAGTTTGAGTTTGGAGGGCTTAGGGCATAGAGTCTGTGCGGCTCATCGATTTTGCAGGATTTCGTCCTGATTGTTCTGGCTTCTGAGAGTTCTCCTGGGGTGTGCTTTGGAGGCTGAGTGGTTAGATGGCTTCTGGAGGCTTTTGGGATTTTACGGGTCAGGTGCTGCGCTTTACGGATTTGGTGGATGGAAGATCCCCTAAACCCTAAACCCTAAACCCTAAACCATTCAGGACTAGTCGTGCGAGGCCAAAAAGGAGTTCAAAAAAAAAACGCTGACAGACCTTGAACTTAAAGCACGTCCGAAGTTCGGTAGGTTCACCGGTTGCGGTTCAGTACTGCTAAATAGGTGGCTTGCCCCCAGCTGCATAACGAAGGTTTCAGAAAATTCGGTGTCCCTCGACAGGGAACCTGATGACGAGGATTCTCTTAAGGATTCTATTGGGGCTCCGCATCTTCCATTTCGGGCTGCCACACCCCACGGCCCAGGCTCTGAACTCTGAACCCTAATAATTAAACCCTAAAACCTAAACCCCTAAACCCCTAAACCCCTAAACCCTAAACCCCACACCCTAAACTCCTAAACCCTAAACCCTAAACTCTGAACCCTAAACTCTTAAACCCTAAATCCTAACCCCTGCCTTGATACCCGAACGAGGTGGCTCCCACAGATGACTTGTGCCGGTGCCCTTGGGAGTGGTTTCTTCCAGGGTCTTTGGGTCCTACTGGGTTTTGCCAGGAGTTAAGGTTGCAGGCATCGATTCAGAGTCCTAACCCCCGAACCCTAAACCCTAAACCCCCAAACCCCTAAACCCCTAAACTGCCCTAAACCCCAAAACCCTAAACCCCTAAACCCTTAAGCCCCCCACAACCCCTAAAGCCTTAAACCCCCAAACCCTAAACCCTGACGTCCTCAAGCCAAGTCTCCCCTTGGACTCTTCAAGCTAGCTGTTCCCGTGCTGATGTGGCAGACTCCATCAAACAACTAGGTACCGCTGCGCTCTAGAACAGCGCCAGGGATCTCCTTCGTGAGGTTTAGGGTTTAAGGGTTTAGGGTTTTGGGTAAAGAGCTTTCTACACTCCAATCGTAGGCTCCCCTAGGCGGCTTCGGCCTTTCGAGGCGCCTCGCCGGCCGCAGACGCCGTTTTTCAAACCCGGGACCCCTTTCAGGCTTTGGTTTAGGGTTTAGGGTTTAGGGTTTAGGGGTTTAGGGTGTGGGCATTTTGGGGTCCCTAGGACTCAGAGTTGCGAGGCAGCTCGGGGGGGGTTAGGAGTCGAAGGGCTTAGGGTCCCAAGAGCCGAGATTGGAAGCGGGAGGACCTATGACTCAACGCTAAAAGCCCTAAACCCTAAACGCTAAGCCCTAAGAGCCCTAAAGCCTCCAAAACCCGAGCCCGGAACCCCAAAACCCCCCCAAAAAAAACGCGGAGCGCGAAGCCTTGAGCCACAAGCCTCCAAACGGGAAGGTACAACATGTCTGACTGCCTTCACGCCGAAGCCTCAGTTTTCGGGGGGCTCATGGCGATTACCCTTTGCAGGGTCGCTGTTCAGCAAGAGAGCCCTAAACCCTAAACCCTAAACCCTAAACCCTCGGAGGGCTTAGGGTTCGGGCTTGGGGGTCTGGGTCCAAGGCTGGGCGTTTGGGTTTTGCATCTTTGCCCAGTCCCGCCTCGGCGATGCGTCGGTTTATGTTGGGAGCATGTTAGGGTTTTAGGTTTAGTTAGGTTTAGGGTTTGGGGTTTAAGGTTTAGGGTTTAGGGCACTCTTGGATATCAAGTGGGGGCCCAGCCCCGCAAGTTGCCACCAGCAGAGCAGAGGCCTGTTGCCAGCCTGAATCCAAAAGCTTAGCCCAAGGAAGCTCCCAACCCGAACTCCTAAATCATGCAGTCTCCGACACTTGAACCCTAAGCGGACCGTGTCGTAGCACCCTTTCGAGGCGGGCTTATGACAGAGCCCCATAAAGATACCCTTTAAGAGGCCCGGGATCGGCCCCAAACCTTAAACCCTCAACCCTAAACCCCTGAATCCTAAGCCCTGAACCCCCAAGCACTAAAACCCTAAGCCCTGAAGCCTGAATCCTAATAAACCCGAAAGCCCTAAAAACCCTAAGCCTGAAGCCCGCATCGCCTCCAAAAGGTCCCTCCAGGGGGGCAGTGCCTCATCCGCTGCCGCGAGCCTTTTGTGGGCGGGGCCTCATTGGCCAGGAGGGGTCTGGCGGCTGTATGGGTTTAGGGTTTAGGGTTTAGGGTTTAGGGCGATTTTTGGGGAGGAGGGGAATTATATGGGTAGTTCTCTAAATTAGGGTCCCTTGTTAGGTCCCCAATATAGTACGGCACCCTTATAAACAGGACCCCAAAAGGGACCCTATTGCAGAGAACTAGCCCCGTGCTCACAATAATAGTAGTCATAAGAATAATTCTCAATATGAACAGTGAACAAGGAGTACAAGAATGTTGACAATAATAATAATGATGACAATAATGATAATGATAAGAATAGCAATAGTACGAATAAGACTAGTGGCAATAGAACAATAGGCTAACGATAGTCATGGAAAAATACTAGTAAGCATAGCATTAACCATAGTTGGTAAACTACCACTGCTGGTGCCGCTTCCACAGCCACAGCCACTAGGAACGTTACCGAGCCTTGTTGGAAGGTGTGAGGAGAACAATGTGGACCCCACGAAGGTGGCGAGCGCTCATTGCTGTTTGACCTACCGCAGTTTTTTTTCTGAGGATTCCTTGGCATGGGATTGGGGCAGAATCAAGCCACGGCTTTTCGATACTTTGCGGGCTTTGGGTCTATAGTCTATGGTCCCCTCTAAACCCTAAACCCTAAACCCTGGGAGTTCACGAGCTCGGCGTTTAGGTTTGGGCGTCCCGGCCTGCCTCTCACCGGGAGTTTTCATGCCCAGAGTGCCTCAATGCCGCTGAATTCAGCAATTACGCCTAGAATCACTCTAAGAGCCGGCTTGATAACCTAGGACTCAGTCCGTTTTCAAGGGAGATGTTGGGTCAATCCTACCAAAGTTGCATGGGAGGTGTTTCAATTCTATCGTCTGTGGTTGGGGAGTTCGGCGGCAGAAGGGGTGGCTGTTTCGAGGCCTCCCCTATGCTATGCATCAGGTTCAGAGTTTCAGGCTTTTCCTAAACTCTCCAGTCCTTCCCTCTCGGGATGAGTGCATTCTGTTGAGAACCGGAAAGAAGGTCACCCAAGAAGGTGCTCCAAAGAAGGGTCTTGGGATGCCCGGTTGAGCTTTTGACCGGTGCTTTCAAGTCAGAAGCAATCAGCTTCTGGTGCCCAGCCGGAGCTCTCAGCGTTGATCCCTTCAAGGCTACAGCCAAGATCCTGTAGCAATACTTAGGTTCGGGTTGAGGGTATGAGTAAACGGGGTATTTGCTACGGATTCTTCACAAATTGAGACGACTCTAAGGCTTTAATGTTTTAGTCGATAATATCCTTTAATGGACTGTAGCATGCTGTACTGTAATATACCACAACATACTATAACATACTACACTTCAGTATAAAATAAACGAAAGTTGGTAGCTCAAGGGCTGAATCTGGGTTTGGGCCGGTTGTAGGATCTGAAGCCTAAGCTGCTCGCCCCGAAGCTCGAAAGCCCAAGACTCCTACTGCTACTACAAGAATATCGGGGTCTCAATAATTGCCAATACTATATTTTTGGGGGTTCCTTATTATAGGTATAGCATAAAAAGCCACCAAACCCTAATTCTAATTATTAAGGCCACCTATATTCTAGAACCCTCATGGCATCCCTTACAGTATCCCTTCAAGGGTTTAGGGTTTAGGGAGAGGAGCCCTATTCTAATTATTAAGGCCCCCTACAGGATATGCTAGACGCCTGAGCCGATGTTTGAGTGGAATGGTACTCTTCAGCGCCTTGGAGCTCCTGCTTAAAATCCATGGGGCTGCAGACTGCAATAGAGTCAGAAGGGCTCCCTAAACCCTAAACCCGAAGCCCTAAACCCCAAACCCTAAACCCTAAGCCAAAAGCCCTGATCTCTAAGCCCCCGAAACCCTAAGCCCTAAACCCCAAACCCTAAACCCTAAAGTTTTGGCAGCTTCTCTTAGAGAGCTGGAAGGCTCCCATATCCTATTATGCACTCTTTGCGCACGGAATGAACCTACGCTTTCTGAAGCCAAGCCTAAACCCCTAAACCCTGAAGCCCCAAACCCTAAACCCCTAAACCCTAGACCCCTAAACCCTAAAAGCCCTAAAACCCTAAACCCCTAAACCCCTAAACCCCTAAAACCCGAACCGACCAGATCTTGGACTGGTCGCCACCACGTCCTTCCTGCGCTTTGTTCATCTGCGCCTGGGCTCTTTAAGGCTTCTGGGTTTCGGGTTCAGACGTTTATAAGGTTTTGGTATTTTTAAGGTTTGGGTATTGGGTTTCGGGTTTAGACGTTTTGAGGTTTTGGTATTGGGTTTCGGGTTTGGACGTTTTAAGATTCTGGTATTGGGTTTAGGGTTTGGACGTTTATAAGGTTTTGGTATTGGGTTTCGGGTTTAGACGTTTTAAGGTTCTGGTATTGGGTTTCGGGTTTAGACGGTTTTAGGTTTTGGTATTGGGTTTCGGGTTTAATTAGACGTTTTTAGGTTTTGGTATTGGGTTTCGGGTTTAGACGTTTTAAGGTTCTAGTATTGGGTTTAGGGTTTATGGGTTTAGGTTTGGTATTGGGTTTAGGGTTTAGACGTGTTAAGGTTTTGGTATTGGGTTTAGAGGAGGGGCCTAGGCTTTCGGGTTGCATCGCAAGAGCAGGAGCAACGGGAGAAAAGAAGGAGCAGGTGGTGGTGCTGGCGCGGTGGTGAGCCCCAAACCGCTTAAGCCCCAGACCCTAAACCCTGTAAACCCTAAACCGCTCAGACCCTAAACACTAAACCCTGCAAGCCGCAAACCCCAAACCCTGAACCTTTTAAGCCCTAAACAATTAAGCCCTAAACCCTAAACCGCTACCTGTGGCCGTGATGTCAAGCTTCAGCGAGGCCCGGAACCCGAGATTGTGCCGCCTGGCTACATCCGCGCTGTTGACAACTGGCGGTGCGCCCCCGGCTACGTGGGTGCACCGAAGGCGGGGGCTCCGATAATGCTTGCCACCATGTGCCTCTTGCTTGCTCCGGAACCAGGGTTGGAGGGTTTGGGTTAGACTATGTCCGTGGCAGAAGACTTCGCGAGTTTAAACAGAACCGTGAATCGTGAGGGGATTCCGTTTTTGCCCTCACGGCAGCAAGTAGGTGGTCAAGACGATATAGATGGGAAAGCATGTGCGGTGGTCTTAAGAAAGGGCTTGAAGGGAGTCCTTGCAGCCTGCTGAAGAGCAGCAGAGGCCCTGATGCGTAGTTGTTTTGGGTTTAGGGCCCATTGGGGTTTAGGGCTTAGGGATTTCGCCTTTAGGGTGCTTGTGAACCCCAAAGCCATGGACCCTAAACTGCCAAACAGGCCTTCTGTGACATGGACGCGTATTGCACGGTGACCACGATACTGAGCGGCTGCTCCCGGGACGCAGCCTGCTGGCCACCGGCCGTAGATGACTGCGTGATGGAGCCTCGGCTGCAAAAGCTGGGCTTGGGGTTTGGGGTTTGTGGTTCAAGAGTTGGAGTGTAGGTGTGTAGGTAAGGTCAAGGGATTCGGTTGTTAAGGTTTAGGGTTTGCTGTTGCTGCCGTTTCGAAATCCTCAAAGCCCAGCCCGGGACCTTCTGAAAGTTCGGCGGCTTCAGTTCAGGGAGGCTTGCGGTATTCCTACTAAGATACCTGTCCAGTGATCCTTCACTCTGATAAAGGCCTGTAAAGGGCATCATACATGCCGTGCATCTTATCGGCCGAACGTCGAGCTCCCTAGCGTGTCAGGCGTTTACTGCAGTCATTGTCTGGGCCAGTCAAGATTTTTTGTGTGTCGATTGCTCAGGGTTCAAGGATTGAGGAGGTTCAAGACTAGGTTTCAATGAGTAGAATCCTCAGTGAGTAAACTCTCAAATCTCCAAACTCCCCACCGCTACGGAGCATCGAGAAAGTTCTTCTGAAATGAATTTGTGGCTCATCTGCAGACTCTGAGGGTTGTTTTGGAGGTTTTTTTTGGGTTGGGGGGGGAGGGGGGGGGGGCACGGGGCTCTGTAACTGTACATCTCGGGGGCCCTCAATTTTGAGGGTTTACGGCCTTCTTGGGGGCTTTCTAGGCTTTTAGGGTTTACGGTTTTACGGTTTAGGGTTTAGGGTTTACGGCTTAGGTCCCGCGAGTTGGTTTTAAGCTTGAAGGGCAGCGCCTCGGACCGTTGCCGGGGCTTTCGCTGAGGATGCGTCCGCCTGTAGGGGCGTGCATCCTGGAGACACCTGCCTCGTGCGCTGCAAGGCACTAGCAGCGCAGGGCTTCTTTAACGCTAAACCCTAAGCCCTGAACCCAAGCCCCAAACCCTCAACCCGAAACCCCAAGTGGGTTACTGGCTTGCGGGGGCTATGGTTGCGTTTGGGGTGTAGGGTGCGGGCAGAAGGACTTTCGAAGCGTTTCCCGAAGTGACAGCCCGAAGCTGAACTCGAGCCCCCGAGCCTCAGAGCAAGACGCAGGCTCCGTACGCGGGCACGCCAGGGGTGGCGGCGTGCCCGGCGGACAACATCGATCCCTTCGCCCCGGTGTCTCTTGCCGTGGGATCGAGCTTTTTGCGCCTTTAACGTGCCTTTAAAGCCCCCAACTAAGCCCTAATGATGCCCAAAGGACTATGATTCTGGTATGAGGGTTTCGGAGGCATAGCCACGCCCTGGATCCTCAACCCCCATGCCCTACAGCTCTAAAGGATTAGGGTCAATTATGGTATGAGGGTTTCGGTAAACACTAAACCCTAAACCCTAAAGCTCTAAAGGACTTCTGGGTACTTTAGGGTCTCGGTAAGCCCTAAACCCTAGACCCTAAAGTGGCCCTGAAGTTTTAAAGGACCTCTGGGTACTTCAGGGTTTGGGAGCTGATCTTAGGACCTGGGAGACGGAGCCCAACTGCTCTTTGTCCTCGTGCCCGGAGCCGCAGTCGATCTCCGCGACCGCCGCTGGGGGGTGGGGGGGGAAGGATTCCGGAGGTTGAAGGGTTCCGGAGGTTGAGGGGTTCAGGGGTTGAGTTTAGGGGTTGAGGGTTTTTAGGGGTTGAGTTTGGGGGTTTTGGATTTAGGATTGGGGTTCAGGGGTGGAGTCTAGGGGTTCAGGGTTTAGGATTCCGGATTCTTTGGGGGGCCCTTGATCTCGGCGTCTTTCTTCAGACCGGAGCTCTCTGGACCCAATGTACACCATGAGCCCGAAACCCTAAACCCTAAACCTTTCGCTTCCTAAACAAGAGCCCCCCAAATCCCAAATCCTAAACCCTAAACCCCTAAGGCCCTAAACCCCTAAACCCTAAACCCTAAACCCGAACTGAAGATTGAGGGTGCTTTGTCGCATGATGGGCACGGCTTTTTGAGGTTGGTTTCGGGACTTACGGTCTTAAGTTTACGGGTGCTGGGCTCAATCCCATCCCTGATCCTTGAAGCTAAAGCCCTAACCCTCTCATAGTCACAGCCATATAGTAAACTCCAAAATGTTGCAAACCCCGTAGCTTCACTCGTTATAAGAGTAATGCAGAGGGAATTCCAGCACTATTTGTCCTTGACCCGGTTTCCAACTTTTTGGGGGTATACTTTAGTAACCCCAGTGTAGTAACCCTCACAGTATTACTTGGAGGTTCATGGGTAGTTATAAGGGGCGGTTATAAGTCCCCTAATATGGGCTATAGGTATAATTACCCTACTTATACCCCCCATGCATAACTACCCATGAACCTCCCGGCCGGGACTTAAGACCCCTGACCAAGGAATGTAGTCTTTGAAGCAGAAGTAAACCCTAAACCCCTAAACCCCTAAACCCTCCCTAAACCCTAAACCCTAAGCCCCTAAACCCTAAACCTTAAAACCCTAAAACCCCCAAACCCCTAAAATCCTGAAGCCCCCAAAACCCTAGAACCTCCAAGACCCGCTCCCGGCTGCGAGGAGCTACGCGCAGGTGGGCGGGGAGTGGCGCTGCGCTCCAGGCTTCGCCGGGAAGCCACAGGCAGAACCCCGGGAAGCCGAAGTTGCAAAGCACAAGGGCTTTGGGTCTAGGCTTAGGGTTTGCAGGGTTTAGGGTGTTTAGGGGTTTTAGGGGGTTTTATGGGTTTTAGGGGTTTAGGGTTTAGGATTTTCCGGGTTTTTAAACGGTTTGGGGTTTGAGGTTTAGGGTTCTCCCGTTTCGACCACATGCCTCTTAAAGTCTACTTTTACCCCGAAGCCCCGCAAGAGGACGCCGGTGGTGTCTGGTTCGAATCTCAAGCTGATTTGCTCCAAACTGGCACTCTTACACCCGGAACGCAATCCCTACCACGTATGCAGGGGATACATGATTTTAGTCCCTAAACCCTGAACCCTAAAACCCTAAAACCCTACACCCTGAACCCTAAAGCCCTGAACCCTAATTGTTAAGCGTACCTAGATCTAAGCCCCGAGCCGAAGACCGCAAGGAAAGTACCTAGGATGTTGGAGTTTCACAGGTGTGGGATTTCTGAGAAGTGCCTTAACTTAAGCGGCTACGAACAGCGTTTCGTATTTCTGGGTTGTCGGGTTTAGGATGCCTTATTTGGGGGTTTGCTTGTAATGAGGATCCTATTTCCTTCGGGACCCCAAACCCCAAACCCTAAAGCGTTGCTGAACCTCCTCGGTCGGGCCTTGGGATGCTTCGGGAAGGCCTCGGGGATATCTCTCGTTTCAGGCTCTTCGTTTTGAAGGCTTTTGGGGTTTCGGGTTTAGGGTTTAGTAAGGGTTCACCCAAAACCCTAAACCCTAAACCCTAAACCTTCTACAAGGGTTCTACAGCCCAAGCCGCGAAACTTTTTTGAACACGACCTCAACATCCTACACCGCAAGCCAGTACTCTATACTCCCAAGAAGCCTGAACCCTGAAACCCCATACAAAATCTGCGCTCTAAAGCTAAATCCAAAACCCGAAGGTTAGTGTAAGTCTATAAATCTAAACATTTCTACAACCTCCGTTCCAAAAAGGTGGTTTGCCGGCACGGCTCCGACTGCTCGCCGGCACCGGCACAGCTGGCAGGCCCGGATTTTGTTTTTCATCTGGGGCTCGAGTTGTTTAGGTTTTTGGGTTCCAGTCTTCAGGGTTTCCAAGCTTTCGGTTTCAGGGTTCAGACTTTTGCACGTAGCCTTGGGAGGCCGGGTTTTGGACTTAGCGTTTGGAGCTTTGGGTAACGGATGGCCAGTTTGAGTGGTGAGGTTTGCAAGAAACCCATGTATATCAGAATCCTTGGGCAGCCGCACGGGCTTTCAGAACCCAGCAAATTCAACAGGTTACCCTTCATTTTGGGCTAGCGAGCTTCGTAACAGGGTTCTTTTGCACTGTTTCTCGATTGGCGTTAAATCTCAAGCCTGAAGCTTGACGCCGTAAGTTCTCGCGAAGCCCTCACGGTACGCCCGAAATCCTACACACTAAACGGTAAGCCCAAACCCCACGCCCTAAACTCAACACCTCACAAAATTGGATGAGACCCAGAAGAGCCAGTCGCGAAATGCTCTTTGGGGTGGGGGTGAGGCTTGAGCAACTCACTGTTAAACACTGTTAGAAATAGGAGTATTCCGCAATGGGTATGGGGGCCCTGGCGTTTGCTTACTGACTATTGCTGTAAGATAAGGGGGTCTGACCCAAGGATAGGCCTCGCATCAAGGTTATTATCATTATGATTATTGTATATATATATATATATTTTTTTTTTTTTTTTTGTT
>CAJNJA010019892.1:0-10079 GCA_905231915.1 Symbiodinium necroappetens
ACTTCTAAACCCCTATACCCCAAACCCCAAACCCTAAACCCCTAAACTTCTAAACCCCTGAACCCTGAACCCCTAAACCCTAAACCCCTAAACCCTAAACCCCTAAACTTCTAAACCCCTGAACCCTAGGCTTGATAAGTACCCATTCTCCGCTCTTTCAGGGGCTTCCTTGAAGTTTCCTTTAAGGGGGCTCCTTTAAGGGCTAGGGTTTAGGGTTCAGGGTTTAGGGTTGAGGGTCAAGGGGTCTTTTGGGTTTAGGGTCAAGGGGTCCTTTAAGTGAAAAGCCCCAAGCTCTGAACCCCAAGGCCCCCTAGCTCCTAAGCGCTTAAGAATGGGGCCCTGATCCTTGCAAACATGAGCGCGGGGTGGTTCGAGAGTGGTTAGTGGGTTGATGAAGGAGTTTAAACCTTATTTCCCAACACCCGGAAGCACCTAAAATTTAAGACTACTAGAGTTTAAGGTTTTGTTTAGGGTGTAGGGTAGACGCAACATTCTCAAACCCCTTGAGCTAAACTGTGAGTCCAGGTCTGGGGCTTTGGGTTTAGGGTCTCGGATTTAGAGCGTAGGGTTTAGGGTTTAGGGTCTAGGGCTTTGGGGTTTAGGGTTCAGGGTTTAGCGTTCAGCGGTCACGGAAACTTGGACCTACAAGTTGCATCCGTCACCGAGCGATCTGCCTTTCCTGTCTTATTTTCCAGGTGCTTTTCCCTTTCATTCCAACACCAAGCAGGTTTCCAATTATCTAGGATCTCTGCAAGAAGGCTCTCCAGTGTTTAATTTCAATGAGCCCACCAATCGCGAAGCATGATCGGTAGAAAAGAGCCTAAACCCTAAACCTTAACCCCTAACCCCTAAACCCTTAAACCCCGACACCCTAGACCCTAAACCCCTGAACCCCTAAACCCTAAACCCCGAAACCGAGAAACCCTAGACGCTAAAAGCACAGTCGGCTTTAAGGGTTTAGGGGGTTTTAGGGTTTTGGGATTTATGTAGTGTTTAGGGGTTTAGGGTCTAGAGGTTTTAGGGGTTAGAGGTTTAGGGTTTATGGCATGTAGGCGCATGAAGCAAGCGTATAGCAGGTGGTGTTTTCCTTGTTACGATACCTCGAACCAAGTTCCTCAGCAAGAAGCCTGTGTGGCAGCCGGAGCTTCTCGATTGGTTGGGAGAGGCTCTGCGGTGTAACATCACCGCCAGCTGAGTTGAAACATGCTAATATAGGGGCAGGAATAATTCCGAATATGTTTCCTTTGGGCTCCTATGTACAACTGTACCACAATATACCTATAACTGCACGACAATGGACCCATAACTTTACCATAGTATGCCCACAAAGCCCTACTCGAATTATGAAAGCCCCTATACCACGGTTGATGATCGAAATCCTGCATTACATTAAGGACCCTACACTAAGGGAATTATGGTATATTCCTTAGTGTGGGTAATGCAGAATTTATGTCATCAACCGTATCCGACAGGGCTTGGGGCCCTTGGCCTTCCACTGCCACACTGCTGGGCACCGGGCCCTGGCATGACAAGCCGGAGGAGTTGCGATGGGATCTGGGTTTTAGGGGTTCAGGGTTTAGGGTTTAGGGTTCAAGGTTTAGGGTGTAGGTGGGTTCAGGGTTCAGGGTTTAGGGTTTAGGGTTTAAGTTCCTCGGTTTCAACTTTGGGGGACGACCTTTAAGACTCGGTCCTTTCGCGACTCCCAAAAGCGAGGCAGACTCAGCCAAAAGAGCCCAATACCCTTTAACCGAGCAATTTTAGGGTTTAGGGTTTAGGGTTAATAGGCTTTCAGTCCTATAGGCAGTTCTCTAAAGTAGGGTCCCTTCAAGGGTCCTTTTCATACGGGTGCCGTATTATTTTGAGGACCTAAAAAGGGACCCTAATTTTTGAGAACTACCCATATGACGGATCCTTTTACAAGTCAAAAGAGGGCTTTTATAAAAACTCTCATTGACAGGTTAAAGTATTCCTCCCTCAAAGTGGTATTCGGCGCTCATTGCATCATGGCAGTGCCTCTGGAGACGGCGGGTTCAATTCCCCCGCTTTCGGTGGCGCCATGACACTTTGTTTTCTTAGGTGTGGCCACATTGTCCATGGTCCCGCAGCAGTGCCAGGACGAAGCTGGTCTACTCTTGTACTGACATTTTTGCGCCGCGATCTGAAGATTTTCCCTTTCATTGCAAGGCCATGCAGATTTCCAAGATCTCTTCACGAGGCCTTCCAGTGTTTAATGCTCACGTAAGATTCTGAGTACGCCAATCGTGAAGCCATAAGCCTCAAACCACGAGGTAGAAGCAAGAGACCTACAGTCTCTGTCTTCGTTCCGAAGCCTCAGCCGCGCTCGCAGCCTGCGAAGGAACTTGGTTTCGGCAAAAAAAAAGCACGCGTCCTGTTTTCCTTGCTATGGTAGCTAAAAACCAAGTTCCTCAGCAAGAAGCAAGAGCAGCAGCAGGGGGCTTCGCCCGAAACCCTAAACCCCAAGCCTAAACCTTCAAACCCACAAACCATAAGTCCTAAACTCTAAACTCAAAAGCCGATGGTGTGTCATGTGACCTGCTGAATTGAAACGGGCTCAAAACAGGCCACCTGCGATCCCGCCGACGGGCTACCCCCTCACGCCTTCAGCTGCACTGCCACGCTGAGCCCTGGGGTGAAAAGCCGGAGGAGTTGCAATGGGACCTGAGTATTAAGATTTACCCTAAACCCTGAACCCCAAACCCTGAACCCCAAATCCCAAACCCTAAAACCCAAAGCCGTGTATGATTTCAATCTTCAGGCGACAGGTGTAGGGACGAACTTTCGTAGACGGTCCGGTCGCGACTCCCAGAAGCGATGCGCGCTCAACCAAAGAGCCCAATACCTTTGCCTTCGGGGTTTGGGGTTTAGGGTTTAGGGTTTACCTGAAGAACCAAAAACCTACCGTTTTATGGGTTCTACCCTCTAATCCAGGGGTCATAACCTACTATCTTGTAGGGTTTGGGGTCGCAGGCAGGGTTTAGGGCGAACAATACACTATCAAGTCTTGGTTTTGGGCTTCCCACAACAGCAGACTCATGTCACGGGTCCCTTTATAAGTTACAGAGATCAAAGAGTATCCCTAAACCCTAAACCCTAAACCCTCAAGGGGGGATGCGGCGCTTATGGCATCGTGGCAGTTCTCCTGGAGTCGGAGGGCTCAATTCTCCCGCCTCCCGTGGGACAAGAGTGGCGAGGGGTGACCACAAAAATTTCTAAACCCTAAACCGCTCTGCGAGTTGTAAAAGAGGCGTTAAACCTTAACCCGCCAAAAAAGACAAGAGCTGAAGCCTGCTGAAGCCTTCGGCATCAAGCTCTCCAAGCTGTTAGAGTAGGCTTCGGGCCATCTCATTCTGTCATTCTAGTTGTGCATCTTAGATACCACGAGAACCTTGCAGAAAGACGTTATTCAGACTTTCTCTGCTCCGGTGTTCAAGGGGTGTGCATGCTTCAGGTCATCACGAAAGCAAAACAACAAATGCAAACAGCGTCATCGAGCGCTAAACTTCCAACGCCGCCCCCTAGGCTCCACAAACCCTGAATCGGTAAACCCACACCACCAAGACCCATAAAGGCTTAAAGACTTAAACCTTAAAGCCAAGCTGCACATCGGTTTGGGGTCTAAGGTGTCGAGGACATTGATGACCCTAAACCCTAAGCTCCATAACCCCTGAACCCCTACAAACTACAAACCCTAAACCCTAAACTCTACAATAAACCGAAGCGCGAGCCGAAGCTTTCCTGTGTAGCGTTCTTCTCCCGTCCACCCGAAGAACCGCAGTCGAAATTTGCACAGTTCCGTTTGACCCCTACGCCCTAAAGCCTAAGCGGCCGAAAAGAGCACGTAAAAAAAGCAAACAAACAAACCCATATCCTGTACACTCCTAAATTACCTAAACCCTAAACCCTAAACCCTGAACCCATAAAGTTCTAAATTTGGGACGAAAAGGCCGATATCCTGACCCCTAAGCCCTAAACGGCCCTAGAACCTCCACACCAACACCCTAACGCATGCCCCTCAAACCCTAATATGGGAGCCTGATTAAGAAACCTTGGATCTTTGTTAGGCTTCCTTATTATATATAAATCCTAGTATTATAGGGTTTCTAGGGCCGGGGTTTCTTAATCAGGTTTCTACATTAACCCGAAAGCCTAAATCCCCAACAGAAGCCTTATATGAACCCATAGCCTAAACCCTTATAGAAGCCTTCTAGGACCCCTTAAAAAGAGGACCCCAAGTGAGGTGTGGGAGGTGTTCGACTGGGAGAAGATGCCTCCCAACTCCCTTTGTCGTTACGAGGCCACTTGTCTTGTTTTGAGGGTTCAGGATCGGGGAGGGTTTTAGGGTTTTGGGGGGGTCTATAGGGTGCTGAAAGGGGTCAAAAAGGTTCTACAAGGGGTCTGTCAGGTTTTTTGCAAAACAAGATGCGAATATGTCGTTTTCAGTGGGCTGGTGTAGTGTCTATGAGGGCTTTAGGATAATGAGGGCTTAGGGTTTTGTCTCTTCAAGGTCTTGGGATGCCTTTGGGGTGCAGGGCTTTGGAGTTTTAGGATGCTGAGGATGTCGGGGTGAAGCTTGGTGTAGGTTGGGTCGAGGTGTCAGTTATTTCTTAAATCGGGTGTTGCCAGGGTTTCGGGCTTGAGTTGGGGTCTAGGCTGTGGGGGTTCAGAGTTGGGACATCACCCTGTGCCGGAAGGAGTTCGGGATCAGGGGGGCGGGATGATTTTAGTAGGGTTTGTTGAAGTGCATTACAAGGGATCCTTTCAGAAAGTCAGCCGGGCTCCTGGGATGTTCCATATTTCCTTTTATTGGGCGTTTTGAGCGTCACATGCAGAGTACTTTCAACGGGGGTTTAACACCACAAAGACCAGTCAGACAGCCCGGGGGGGCAGAACACCACAAACTCCCAACCCCTCAGCCAGTTCCAAAATAAAAAAGGGAATCGCGTAAGCCTTAAACTCGTGTGCACTTGAACCTAAACCCTACACCCTAAACCCTAAGTTGACACCCAACATCCCTAAAGGCCCCATGAGCACCAGCCAAAGAGCATCCCTGATCTTTACACCGAAACCCCAAACTGGGGTGCTTTTCGGGGGATTGTAAGTTACAGTTAAGTTGCCATAATAAAGAAACCATACTATTTACTATAGATCCACGTTTTGGTAGCTTAAGTAGAATCCCTTTAAGCCGAAACCCCAAACCTTGAAACCTCTTGAGTAAAGCCTCTTTCAGGTGGATCTCTCTACTGGCGCCTGGCAGAAAGAAGTGTGGGAAGCTCAACATGGATCTGGGGTTCCCTTTTTGGCTTCGTTTTAGGGTTCCTAAACCCTAAGCCCTAAACCCCAAACCCTAAACCCCGATCCCTAAACCCTAAACCCTAAACTCCTAAACTCCTACACCCTAAACCCCAAACCCTAAAACCCTAAAAACCCTAACACTCTTTTTCAGCGTTTCTTTGAGGGTTCCCTTTCCTTCTAGGGTTGCTCGAAGGCTTCCTCTGAAAGTTCTCTTAGCTTCGGGCTTCCTACTGTTGATGATCGAATTCCGGGTTTAGGGTTTAGGGAAACTATGGGAGTTATGGTATATTCCTTAATTTTGGGTAATGCAGGATTTCTGTCATCAACCGTAGTAGGGTTCCTTTACAGGGTTTTTTTTCTGAGGCTTCCTTCAAAAGGACCTTCCGGGTCCCCCTTCGAGGCTCCTTGTGGGGTTTCTCTAAAGGGGTTCCCTAAACCCTAAAACCCTAAAATAAAGCCCTAAACCCCTAAAGCCCTAAACCCCAAACCCTAAACCCCCTCGAAAGGTTCTTTTTTGGGGTTCCCTTCTGGAAACACCAAGCCGACAGGGTTAAAACTCTTGAGCCGAACTTCTAAATATTCCGCAGAGCTTCGAAAAGAGTAGTGAGGGTTTAGGGCTTTGGGTTTAGGGCTGAGGGTTTAGGCTGCAGGGTTTAGGGCTTTGGCTTTAGGGTTTAGGGTTTAATTAGGCTTCAGGGTTTAGGCTTTAGGGTTTAGGGTACTCCTGAATAGGGATGCGGCTTGAAGCTTTGTAAGAAGCGCAAAGAGGAAACCCTTATGGCGTAACTCGAAACCCCAAGACAGTCCCTAGAAACCCTAGGCCCTAAACCCTAAACCCTAAACCCCTAAACCCTAAACCCCAAGCCCTCAGCCCTAAACTTAAACCCTAAGTTTTCAGCGGTTCCGGGCTCAGAGTCCCCCCAAACCCTATCAACCCTATTGTTTACTATGGACCCCTATGGTGCTAACTTGCATTAAGCTCCTTAGCAAGAATCCAGGGATGCAGGCGGTAAGGTTTAAGGTCTTGGGCTTGGGATGCTGTTAACTTTCCCTAAACCCTAAACCGCAAACCCTAAACCTTGAACCCTAAACAGGTTCTTCTCGCGTTTGGCTCCAGGTTCGGCCTTGTCAGATGTTGGGCTGTTGGATGTGGGTTCAGGGCTTCAACTAGCTCGTAGACCTAAACCCTAAAGCCCTAAACCCTAAACCACAGTTGCCCCATCTAACTGCAAAAGTAGCCTATCTACTGTTGAGCCTAAGGCAAAACGAAACCCCACGCACTGCCCAAGGCCATGTAAAGCCTTCTGATACCCTCTGACGTATGAGGGCTCGAGCTATAAGCATCCTACTTGAGTAGTGTTGTGTAGTGGGAGAGTACAAGTCGTTCATAATAGTCGCTCGCACAGTTGATAGTTGCGACATGGCTTCTAGTCACTCTTCGATGTAGGTGCATTGCGAAGGATGTTACTAACGTCCGTGAAGCTCACCAGCACCGCTTACGTACAACTTACAGCTGCTCTCACTCCCAAACGCTAACCTCCAAACCCGAGACCCTCTACACTGGCCCTACACCCTACGGTTGATGACATAAATCCTGTATTACCCGGAATAAGGAATATACCATAATCCCCATAGATTCGGGTCCTCAGGGTAATGCAGGATTTATATCATCAGCAGTATACCCCTAATCCCGGCAAAGGCTGTTGAATCGCCACGTGGACTTCCCAAGCATCAACCCGAGCTGCAGCTCGAAAGTGCACAGATACATCTACTGCGTGGCGGCCTCATGTCACGGGGGTAGAGTGTAGGGGTCTCGGGACTTAGGGGTTTAGGGTTTAAGGGTTTAGGGGCTTAGGGTTCAAGGGTTTAGGGGCTTAGGGTGTAAAGTTTAGGGTTCAGGGTTTCGAGTTTGGGGGGTTTAGGGGTTTATGGGGATTTAAGGGCTTACTGGTTTAGGGTCCAAGTTTTAGGGTTTGCAGGTTAGGAGTTTAAGGTCTAGGGTTTCGCAAGTTTAAACGGTATTCACCGTCATGAATATCTGGGACGTTTCCTACTCCGCGGAGTAGGCTTTAAAGAAGGACCAATGTGACGCTGTCTATTGACCACCCAGAGCCCCAGCCTCTGTCAGACCGGAGACCACGTCGGACCAGTTTGGGCCACAAGCCTATAAGGGTTATTGTGAGGTCACTAGAGGGTTACCATAAGGTTAAGATAGGGTTGATATAAAACGGATGTTGCTGTTGCTCCTAAACCTTCAACCCTAGACCGTACATAGGAGGCGTCGTAGCCACAGCGTGCTGTGAAGTTGTTCAACTGCGCTCACTTACGGCTTACCGTTGAGATAAATCAGCATTGCTTACGTGTAAACCCTATCGGACCTTATCAGCTTCGTAAAAGCCTAAATGTACCTCGTCTAAGCACCCTGTACAACCCGCCTGTAGGTACACACCCACTAAGACCTGTGTGCAGTCACCCAGACGTAGGCCTATCAAACTCGATTCAACCCTATTTGTGTAGAAGCTAAAACTCTGTCGCCCCAAAGCCATTAACATCCCAAGCCTAACGCCCTACGCCCTAACCGAACCGATGAGCCCTCTAGACACCTATGAAGTTTTAAACCGTAAACTCCAAACCCTAAACCCCAAACCCTCAACCCTAAACCCCAAACCCCAAACCCTGAACCCTAAACCCTGAACCTTAAAGCCCTCGATTCCCAGACACGAGCTGCCCTGGACGACAAAGCCGGCCCGCTGCAGGGCCTGACGAAGGCAGAGCTCCGGGACTGAGGTTTTAGGGTTTAGGGTGTAGAGTTTAGGGTTTAGGGTTTATATGGTTTAGGGTTTAGGGTTTAGGTTTAGGGTTGAGAGTTTGGGTTTTAGGGTTTCGGGGTTTAAGGGTTTCGGGGTTTAGGGCTTTGAGGTGCTAGGATCTTACAGAATTCGGCATTATGTTCTGTTGGATCTATGTGAGGGTCCCTGTAAGGGTTCGGGGTTTAGGGCAAAGGGGTGTTAAGGTTTATGAACTCAGAGAGTCAATCTAAAGATTTATGCTTTTTTCAACCTGGGTCCTCCAGCTGGTCCAGTGTATGAAGTTCTCCAAGCCCCACCTGCCGTCGAAAGATTACAAACCATCCCTCTTAGAGTGTACGTAAATCTCAGAAAGTAGGTAAAGTAATGGCCCAAAACCCAAAAAAAGGCTATTGTTCTACACACTTTTGGGGTCCCGGTAGGGTTTAGGGTTGGGGGGTTCGGCTCTGGGGTTGAACTTTTTGGGCCCGAAGAGCTGGGATTCGGACCCTTTTGTCCTTTGTGTAAGGGTGCCGTACTTTTCTTGGGGACCTATTTAGGGACCCGAATTCCGAGAACTGCCCTAAATTACCCTAAACCCTAAAGCCCTAAACCCTAAAGCCCTAAAGCTTAAAGCCCTAAAGCCTAAAGCCCTAAACCCTAAACCCCTAATTCAGAGAGCTACCCCACATGGCTCCGAAGACAGAGAACCCCACACCCCTTAAGTAAGGAATAGGCCTTAAAATTATAGGGGCCTTAATATTATGACTTTAAGGTATAGGGGCTTTAATATTATGGCTTTAAGGGTATGTTCCTTAAATTAAGGGGTATTTGGGTTCTCTGGGAAGCTCCTCAAATCCCTAAACTCCTCAAATCCCCCCCGAAGCTTTCAACTCCGAGGCTTCAAAGCCTTTCACCTCCGAGCCGTGGGCGCTTAGGGTTTAGGGTTTAGGGAACAGGGTGAGCCCTTGAATCAAGAGTTTAAGAGTTTAGGGGGTTAAGGGTTTAGGCGTTTAAGGGTTTAAGGGTTTAAGGGTCTTAGGGTTTAAGGGTTTGGGGGTTTAGGGGTTTGAGGGTTTAAGGGTTTAAGAGTTTAGGGGTTTACGGGTTTAGAGGTTTAGGGGTTTAGTGGTTTAAGGGTTCAAAAGGGTTTAAGGGTTTAAGGGTTTAGGGTTTGAGGGCTTTGGCCAAAATTCGTGTCCGCTAAACCATAGCCAAGCCTAGCCGTCCAGCTAAAAGCGGTCTTCCCCCTGGTTCTTAGTAGGGAATGGGGGAATGGATCCCTATGAGAGTGTCTTAAGGTCCCCTAAAGTAGTCCCAAAACATTCCCTACTAAGAACCAGTCAGTCTTGCTTCAGCAGGTCGATGTCCAAGACACGACAAAGCAGGATATGTGGCTGCCGCTGGCCTAGCAGAGTCCACTTGGGTGTAGGTTTAGGTAGGGGCCCCAAAAGGACAAACGCACATGCATTTACAGGGATATCCCGATCTGGGATATCCCTATCATGTTTTTGCTTATGTGCTGTGTTGGGAACTTATTGGGATTGAGGGCTTGCATCTTGAAAAACTAGCGTTTTGGGGTTTAGCCTTGTTGAAGGTTCTTGGACAAGGTCACACTCCCAACGGACACCTCACACACCTTTCTTTCAGCTTGCTTGTAGCAGAGTCAAGTCCTCAGACATTAAAGACAAGCACGTCGACGATGAGATTCGATGGGTCGCGACTGCATGGGTCTTAAAGCTAATATAGGGGCCTAGACAATTACCGAAACTATTTTGGGGGTTCCTTATTAGCATGAGAGTCTAATATATCCCAAAACCCTATTCTAATTATCAAGGCTTCTACATTCGCCAGGAGGTTCCAGGGTAAGAGCTGCAGCGGATAAAAAGAACGGTCCGTAATACTGTTGATGGTCGAAATCCTGCATTACCTTAAGGACCCTAAACTATGGGAATTATGGCACATTCCTTGTTATGGGTA
>CAJNJA010019893.1:0-10079 GCA_905231915.1 Symbiodinium necroappetens
GGAAGCCAGGCATTGGGTTTAGGCGCCGAGGTCCCCAAATTTTAGGGGAAACCCCGCTTAGGGTTTAGGGTGCCTAGCTCCCCAAGTTTTCGGGGAAGGCGGGCACGTAGGGTTTAGGTGCCCAGCGTATTATTTTTTAGGTGCGTTAGTCTTTTAGGTCCCTCATCAGGGGAAGCTGGGCTTAGGGTTTAGTTTAGTGCTGGGGTAGGTTGTTTCCCTCCTCCCACCCCCAAGCATGATGACGTCCATGGTCGAAGCCGGTCCGAGCAGAGATCATCCATGGCCCAACGTTCGTAAGGAGCAAAGGATGCTGCAGCCCTCCTAGCAGGTATTGTCCATTTTCCTGAAGTGGGCCAGCACCTAAGCAGGCAGCCCGCCCGTACTTGGGGGAAAAGCATCATTGGTGGTCTCTCTGTGGTCTCCTGGTAGTCTGGTTGCGGTCTGGCGGTTGCGCTGGGTTCTGCTGGAGGTCTTCTGGTAGTCTCTTGGTGGTCTCCCGGTAGTTTCCCTGTGGTCTCCTGCAGTTCTCCTGGTGTGCTGTTGCAGTCCCGAGTCTCTTCCTGAACGATTTGCTTGACTCCAATTCTATGGCTTCCACAAGTCCCTGCAAACACTTGCTCCCCCTGACACACTTCTGAAACAAACCCCAGAATCTTGACAAAGCCCTAAACCTTAAAGCCGAAGCCCATGAACCCTAAACCCTAAACCGTAAAAACCCTAAACACCAAACACGAAGCCCAGGAACCCTCCTTAAACCCTAAGCCTTAAACCCTAAACCACAAGACCTTCAACCCGAAACCCTTAAACCCTAAAGCCGAAAACCCTAACCCTAAACCCTAAACCCTAAAGCCTAAAGCCCATGAACCCTAAACCGTAAAATCCTAAACCCTAAACCCGAAGCCCACGAACCCTCCCTAAACCTAAACCCTAAACCACCAAACCTTCAACCCCCAAACCCTTAAACGCTAAAGCCGAAGCCCATGAACCCTAAACCCTAAACCGTAAAACCGTGAACCCTAAACCCGAAGCCCAGGAACACTAACCCTAAACCCTACACCGTAAAGCCCTAAACCCTAAACCCTAAAGCCGAAGCCCATGAACTCTAAACCGTAAAACCCTAAACCCTTAACCCGAAGCGCAGGAACCCTAAACCCTAAACCCAAAAGCCGAAGCCCACGAACCCTAAACCGTAAAACCCTAAACCCTAAACCCGAAGCCCAGGAACCCTAACCCTAAACCCTAAACCGTAAAACCCCAAACCCTAAACCCTAAAGCCGAAGCCCATGAACCCTAAGCCCTAAACCGTAAAACTCTAAACCCTAAACCCGAAGCCCAGGAACACTAACCCTAAACCCTACACCGTAAAGCCCTAAACCCTAAACCCTAAAGCCGAAGCCCATGAACTCTAAACCGTAAAACCCTAAATCCTAAACCCGAAGCCCTGGAACCCTAACCCTAAACCCTAAAGCCGAAGCCCATGAACCCTAAAGCCTAAACTGTAGAACTCGGTTTAGGGTTTAGGGTTTAGGGTTTAGGGTACTGTAGAACCCAAAACCCTAAACTTTAGAACCCTAAACCCTAACCCCAAAGCTCAGNNCAAGTGAACCCTAAATTGAAGGGCTATGTGAACCTCGGCTCCTTCACAACGCCGTCGAGCTCGATGGAGACGTAGCAGAAGCCGTAGGCTCGCCGAGGATCATACCATTTAACTCGTGCCTGTGCAAAGAATCACACAGGCCGCTCAAAGGATTGCAGGACAGAGTAAATATGTCAGAAATGGGGTCCAGCGCTAGGGCTACTAAGCTCATGACCTGCTTACAAAGTCTCAACCATGCTTCAAGTCAAGTAAGTGGCTCGCAACTACACGGCCACGTGTACCAAGCTTGCAGTGCATCCGTCTTTGCTTCAAACATCTGGAGCCTCGTCTGCTCTTGCAGTCGCAACGGCACTTCAGTGAAGTCCAAGAAGCCGAGGGTATCGGTTCACAGTTGCTTTCAAGGGCATGTTCAAACTCGAAGGTTTCATCGTTCATGCGCGACCATGACCACAGATATGGTCGGCCGGCCGAACTGAGCGTTGTCAAAGCCGGAAAGCAGGAAAAGCCAGGTCACCAAGGTGCAAACCACGCATCAACAAAAAAGGGCAAAGCAAGTCACCAAGTCATGTATCACATGTCTTTATGCATCTATGCATGCATGTAAGTTTGGTATAAACGAAAACAAAGTGCATGCGTGTGGGTACATGAATACAAGGGAAGAAGCTCAAGATGGGATCTCTCTGCCATTTCGCATGGACCTTGCTTGCCACACGAACGGCGTGGTCTCTCTAAAAGCCAATGCGCGGCAGTGCGCCGGTAGTCAGGACACCAGTGACGGCGACCGACTGCGCCCAACATGATGCCTTCCCGCCCATCCCTCCGATTTGATAGTCAGCGCCCCCCCCCCCCCCGCCCTCCAAAAAATGAAGAAAGGGATGCTCCAAAAACCTGCTCCTGCGCCTTCTTCCCTGTCGGTCCTGAGACCTGCAACACCCCGATATGGCCTCCTCATCCGCTCCATCACCTCGCCCCCTCCTTCGTGTTCGCCATCATCGGCGCCTAATTCATTATCATCTCACACTTTGCCAACTCCTTCGTTTCATCCTCCCCTATCTTCCTTACCGTCACCTCATCTGTTTCTCATCATATTTTCTATTTCAACTCTGTTCATCACCATTTTTTCATTTCTTAACATCTTCGCCTCCTTCGTTTCATCCTTCATCATGTCACCTCACCCGTTTCTTGGGACCTGTCCCACTCACACGCTTTTAGCAAAGATTTATAATGATATTATTTTATAATGATATTATATTACAAACATTTGTTTACTCTAACTCACTTCTTCATGTTTATATCTATAATAAACTTCTTTTCAATATTTCTAACTGCTTCTGGTATTGTTTTTCTCACAAAATGTATCTTGCCCAAATCTGCGGTTTCTCTATGTCTTTACAAGTTTGTGTAGCACCGTGTCTTGCGATGTATCATTGCTTTCTTTCTTCGCCCTTCTGCTTGGTATAATCGCTATATCCTGTAGCTCCAAAACAACGTTTTTTCACCATCAATGACAGCATCGTATCTCTTTCCAGCTTTAGATGATGTTTTAAGTATAACTTCACTCATATTACAATAGCATATAATTTAATTAGGTTTAATCCTGAGCTCTATCAAATATCTTATTTACCTGTTCTTGCGATTCATCGAGATTTAAATAATCAATATCTTTACCTGTGAAATTAATGAGGAATTCATACACAATGCAGCCACCTAGACCCGGCCACCCCGCCACCCAGCCACCCAGCCAGTCAGCCACCCACCCACCCACACGCGCGCGCGTACTTTATAGTTATACTACCGAGGAATGTTTAATCGGTGAGTTTGATGTGATCTACTCACCGAAAACGATTGAACTGCAAATTGAATCGCAATGCAGCGTACTGAAGGCTCTCTTCTGTAAGCGAACTGAAGGATCAAAGCAGAAACCAAGACAGAAACACACCAAGTGGCCACTCTGTGACCAATGACAGACTCTTTGGCAAGTAATTTTTTCCATCCATCCATTTCGAGTCTGGTTGACTGTATGTCTGGCCCATTCCCATGCAAATTCAGCACGAAAGGAAACAAAAGACTCAACTCGAAGCAGGCTGCTGTCAAGGGTTGGGAGACTGAGCTCGAAGCAGCCATTCGAGCTCCAGAGATCGAAAGTAAAAAACCCGGAAAGCTTCACGTGTTGTTGCAACCCCGCTGTCCAAAAAGGGAAGGCGGTTGTAACTGCAAAGACACGGCCCTGACTGTTGTGCATGGTATTGCTAGATTCGTGGCCAGCATCTCAACACTTTGCGCTGGCCCGCCCTATCATGTCAGTCCGTGCATGCTTGTTGCCATGCAGCAACAAAGAAGAAAAACTTGGAAATGACCGTCTGCATCCATGGACGAGGATTACACAGCCACACTCTAAAAACTGACAACCATGGGAGAATAGAACCAAGCGTCTTGCTTTTAATGAGTGGAATGATGCAAGAGGTTTCAGGAGAAGTGCCGGCGTGCATGTGACAACCACTCGTGGATTGAAGCATGGGTTACATGGAATGAAAGCGTCTAGACGCCTCAGAAAACTGGGCTTGTGGGGACTGTCTACTGTTTAGGCAAGCACCACTTCGTTACGAACAAGCGAAAGTATTATCAGTATTCGCTTCGTTCTCTCGGACGTCTTTTTCCCATCCCGAAAGTCTTGCAGCGGTTTCGTAGTCTGCCTGGATGGCTCGCGACCTCCGTTCTGTACGAACAGCGCGACCCACAAGCGGGAGTGGTGGGTAACCGAAAAACTCTTACACGGGCCTCGGAGCTCGGCTGCAGAGGCCGCTTTCACGCGAACCGAAGAAGCTGAACTTGAAAGGCGAACGGAACTGTACTCTCGAAAACTGCGTAATGCTTGTCACTGTTTGCACACGTGTAAAACTCTACATGAAAAAGCATGTATGTGTATGTGTATATATATATATTTATTTATTTATTTGTTTGTTTATACTTATATATATATATATATATGCATGTTCATATGTGTATATAAACATATATATACATACATACATACACCCATACATACATGATACATACACATATATATATATCTTTTTTTTATATTCTACATACATGCATCCATAAAATACATATATCGTATGGAAAGCAAGAGAGAGGAGGGAGGGAGAGAGAGNNGAGAGAGAGAGAGGGAGAGAGAGACGAACTATGCCATAACGAATATAATTCTGCAACATGATGCTTGTGATATGTGACAACCGGGCATCCGTGGAAGCTATATGGATCATACTTGTACGGCGTGCGTTCAGCTGCGGAACAACGCATCGCGACAATTTGCCGACGAAGCTCTCAACCCCAAACGCTGTAGCCCGCACCCTCGAACCTAAACCTACCGGGCCCCGATGCGACCTCACCCCGTGCGAATCTGACCTAATCTATACCGAACCTTCCTCGACATCAAACACAAGGCACACAAAAACCGAAGCCCGAAACAACAGACCCACTATCCAAATCCTGGTCTCAAACGCGAACCTAACACAAGGAATGTAACCCCAAACTTTTGGCGTTGAAATCGACAGCCCAAACCTTCGAAATCCTACATCCTTCCTCGATCTATCCGAACCTAATCGAACCTCACCTAGCCTAGCCCGCTCTATCCCAATCCGACCAAACGTCCTGCCAAGAGACTTTCTAGCAAACCGCCCCAATTTAAGGAACCTACACCCGAAACTCGGGACTCTGAACAGTGCCCACACCAATCTACCAAAGCAACACAACCACTGAATCTTTTCAATGCCACAGACTGAGTCAAAGAGCGGACGTCCAGGCCTGCAAGCTTTCTCTTTCTTCTGCCTCCATCCTATAGAACAGTCTGTGTTGGCCTACCCTACACTTCTTCCACAGATTTTGAAAATCTACATCATGGCCGTAAAACATCTGCAATCCTGGAGCCGAACCAGCTGCGTGCCATTCAGATCGATCAGACTAAGGGCCAAAACAGGGCGAGTGAGGAGAGAACGGCAGCGGGCGTGAGCAGTAGTGAACGGGAGCGGGAATGAATGGGAGTGGGAATGGGAGTGAGGAGACAACGGAATTGAGGAGAGAACGGGAGTGAAGAATGAACGGGAGAGACTAGTGAGGACAGTGAGTGAGTCAAAAGGGATTTGAATGAGCGGGAGTGGGAATGATGAGTGAACGGGAGTGGGAGCGAGGAGTGCATGATGAATGAGCGGGCATGCACCATCAAGTGATACCAGGCAACCTAAGATGACAAACAAAGACCAAATCACTCAGAGTTCTTCCGGATGGATGCATTATCACCTGCATGCTTCTACATGCTGACAGCCTATGCTTCTGCGTTCTGCTTGCCTTCTGGCTGCACCCTCCAGGAGTTGTGACCTCTGCCATCGTTTGCCACACGCCCAAATTCGACCCCTACCCATAGAACCCCTGCTTTCAAACTTGATACATTCCTAGCATCAAACCGGTAACCTCCTGATATCGAATACTTCAGTGCCTCGCCACTTCTTGCAGGATCTGTTGACAAGATGTTGCAACCATTTTGGCAGTGTACTTACACAACGGGATCTTTATGAGCCGCTGTTGATTGCCGTCATCGCTCGCCGGTTTACGATGCCTGTTCCGTATCATGCACATGCGATGTTTGCGGGCACTTGCATCGCCCCCGCGCAACTTCGCTTATGAGAGATGACAAGTTTGGAGGGCGGTCTGCCGTGGTGGGCCTTCTGTCAGGAGTCGCCGTTCTTTGATAAGGGTGGGCTCAAGGCAGATAAATCATTCTGCCATAATCCTGTAAAGCGTCACGGACATGAGATACCTGGCAAGGAAGCACCTCCGGCTATGCTTCCATGCACCTTGTGTATCCGCTCCTCGGCTCCTGGAGAGTGCGAAGCTGACACGTTCTGCCGCAGACTCTGGTCACACAACAACGTCCAAATCTAAACAATGTCAGCAAACAAAATCGCAAGGCATAACGAAAAAACAGCAGGCAAGCGAGCTGCTCTTTTGTGCTTCGAGAAAAAACTGTGGCAAATCTGAGGAGTTCCCCATAGTTCCCCAGAGTCGAACTTCCCGAAGACTTCGGAACTCGATCCGTTTTTAAAGAAATCGATTCAAAAGATCCAACGCCGGCACCGTGGCGCCTGCCTCCGCCCGCCCCTCGGGAGACGATGGGGAACTCTCAGACCTCACTATGAGCAGGACCTAGCTGACCTAACTACGCGGTCCGGCGAGACAGCTTTGGAGTTTTGTTGAGTTTTTCAAGACCAACTCACATTGGCGCCGACAGGACTCTACCCTCAGGCGCCTCTCCATGTTGAAGCCCTTGTAGTCCGGGTGCATCAGTTCATCTGCCCATTGGTTGGGATCGAGCAGTTCTACGGGGATGGCCGCAAGAGTAGGCGAGAGAAGTAGTATCAGCACTGAAGGCACGTCCTGTTTGGCTGGGTCCGGGAAGGCTGTGATCCATGCTGCCATGAAGGCCGAGGCGGCCGAGGCGCCGAGGCAAGCGGGCCTGGAAAATGGACGGTGAGACTCTTCCAAGCCTGGGACACGGGTCGCATTCACAGTTCCTCGGGGGTGCAGCCGCACCGGGGCTTTCTCTTTTGCTGCAGTCTGGGCTGGAGGGCGGCCTAGCCGCATCCTGTGTTGGGGGGTTTTGTAGCCGGCTTGGGAATGCTATGCTACGCTGTCTGTGCCAACCAGAGGACGCCACCGCGTGAGCCATTTTGGTGCAAGCATCGTGACTTAGTCGCAATGTGGACTTTGTTCTTCTTGGGCGGTAGATGATGATGTGGCTGATCGTCGACAAGAGGGCGTCGCTGTCAAAATGAGGGTGGATGCTATCAAGCGGCGAGCCACAGAAAGGGGCGGAGCAAGGAGTTGATGGCGGCGAAGGAGGCGGCCCTAGACGAATTGCGCACGATTTACAAGAAGATGGCCTTCCAAGGTCAAATCGGCCTGGTATAGCTTGCTTGGCGCCCAGCCCTGGACGTCCGCAACTCTGCACTCTCTCCAATGTGGCCGTTTGAGAATAGTGGGCGGGCAAGCCCGCCGAAACGCACCACCCGCGTGCAGCCTCGCGGATCGGATCGCAGGCGTCTAGGTCCAGGCCAGCTCTGAACAATGTTCCTCTCCAACACGGAGAAGGACGGCCTGGCCAAGGCCGAAGTGGATCTTTGCCGGTTATGGGAACCTATAGTCTAGAAGACTCCAATGGCGGTCACTGGAGGCAACGGGAAGGCGGAGCCGCAAACGAAGCAAGATACGGAAAGCCTTGGCTTTGGCGGATTTGCGTTCAGCCTGACCCCCGCCGTGGGCTGTTGAACGAGGCTGAAATGGGCCCGCTCAGCTAGTGAACACCAGAGTCGTGAGGCTGTCCAAAATGAGACAAATCCTGTTGGTGCTCCATGTGGTTGGTGGAACGCGTGCACGTTGCTTCGGCATCACGGAACAATCACGTCCACACAGTTCAGCAACTCGTCACTTTGCATCGCTCTTTCGCAAATTTCGCAGCTGTGGTGGCTCATCCGACATGACTGCCACGGGGCTCACAACCACAAGCAGTTAGACTGATGTAGAAGCAGGACAGCACCTTTTCAATTTCTACGAGTGATTTTTCCACACTTCCACTTGCAGATCAACTTAAACGGTTGACTTGAAGTATGCCACTTTTGAGCCTCTTGGGCAGTGTTTTCAGATACCAAAGCAAGCGTGTATTGCTAGAACCCAAAAGCGTGAAACCCAGATTGAATGACACACACATACACTGCGTGCAAGCAATGTGCAAACACGTGCCAGCTCCATGCTCCTTGCTGTCAGCATGCTCGTGCCACCAGCGCCCGCCCAATGTGCAACTACGGGCAAACAGTGTGGTATAGATGGCGCTCAATACCTGATTTGAGACAGAGCGGACGAAAGCTAGGGGGACGGAGGGGTAGCAGTTTAACTATAGTCAACGCGAGCTCGTTTTGGTAAGCGAATGTGATTGGTGCAGTGCTCCCTCTATGATGTGTTGCGAACTGGTAGGCACGCAGCTATCTAATCAACTCTGAAATGTGTGTTTACGCTCCTACATACTCATCGATGCATTGGGATGATCAAGAATGAGTCGGAAAAGATGCCTGTGGTGAATGCGAAACAGCCTTAGGCAATGCTGCTGTCTTCAGTTGTGCAGATGTACGCAGCGGCGATGATGCCGAATGACAGCGGCTCTGCTCTCTGTTGTACTGACCCCTTGACAGGGGGTATACGGGGAGCCTCAATGCAGGGGAGCAGCCTTCCGAAGTGGTCAGAGCATATGTGGACCCCCTTCCATGCTGACGCGATCCCTGATATATCAGGAGCAAGGGCCCTAAACTTTCTTGTGGCCCAAAACCAAATCTGTAAACAACAACTCCCGCTAGCTCCAAAGGAGCTCGCTTTCGTGACTGACACACTCCGCAACAAAGCGTAGAAATCTTCATTTGCCTGCGAACAAAATCGTCTAGGCAAGGTCTTTGTTACTTCTTACGTCTCCGGTGACAACACTGTGCAGTGGGGGGATGGCGGTTGGCGTAGCCTTGCCAGGCTTGTCTTAGTACGAGCCTCCACCTCGCCCCGAAATCCCGAAAAGGTAGAACTCGAGCTCCGGCTAACGAATGCATCTACTGGTTGCCAATAATGTCAAACGGGAATGCTGTTTGGTTCCCGTGCGAATTTCATGCCCTAGCGGGGCCCACCGCACATGTATTGCTTCCCGGCATCAATGCTGTTATCAGGATGTGGCATGATGTGACATCGTCCGGCTGCTTTGTTCTGGGACTATAGTGTTGCTGGCTCACAAGCTCCTCGGGCAGTAAAACTAATGCATACCATGTGTTTGTGCGAAAAGTCTCTGGGCTCCAAAGGTACATAACATCATGAGCGTTGAGTTGGAGTTTCGACGCGAGCTTCACGAGATTTCACGTGCGCACAATGCTCGCTTTTTTCGAGACTAGCAAAACGATCAGCTCATCCTGCAATACATTTCGCATCTTGTAGCAGGGCTGGATATTAATCAACTCATCCACACACCCTAGCGAATTGCCCAGGTGCTTGACTGGAGTTGCCGTTTGGCAGTACAGTCCGAACCTCGCCACCATGTTGGGCCATTTGCATGCACAAGAAAGCCGTCTGCAGCGCCGACACGAAAAGCGCGCACCACGACCTACGAGTACTGTAGCTGCCATTTGGCTGCCACTCAAACCTGAAATCCTCGGATTGCATCGCAGGCATCGCTTCGCACCTGCCGACGCTTCAAGACTGCAAGCGCAAGCTGCGACTTGCAGTGGTTAGCAGCTTAGCAGGCACGAGCAATTCAAGCTAAACCGACTGCGAAGAAAGCTAGAATCATGCCTCTTTACCTCAACATAGCTTCCTGCTTCTGAGTTGGGGGCACCTTCGCATATGAAGCCGATGCCTCACACCCCTAACCCCCACCACCCGCCCCCCCCCCCCCCCCCCC
>CAJNJA010019895.1:0-10077 GCA_905231915.1 Symbiodinium necroappetens
GTGCAGAGGAAAGTCCAAGCACGCTTTGCTGAAGCGGTTTCAGCCAAAAGAAGACTGGGGGATGGGAAGCCATGGGACGTCTTCGATTTCGTGGGTGCCGTTCACCACAAGTCTGGCGTCAGCCTTTTGCACAAGATTTGGTTCTACTTGTTCCAAGGAGTGCTAGGGGCAAAGGATGACAACATGGGGGTGATCATGACGCCCTGCTACGACAAATGCCGGAACACGGAGGCGCCAATCCGGTGGATAGTTGACACGATGTCGCCCGAACTTGTGGAGCGTCAGAGGGCCAGTGCCAAAGAGAAGGGAAAGGGCCTACGAGTGGCAGGTCTCGTCCGAGATCCTGTTTCCATGGCCGTCTCCGCCTATTGCTACCATGCCAGTGGTCAGGAACCTTTCAATGTGGCCTTTCTGCCTCCAGGATGGCCAGAGGTGTCCCTGCAAAACATGTCTCTCGAAGAGGGCGTCGCTTTTGTTGCAGAGCGAATGCTCCGATACGTCGTGAACATGACCGATTTGTTCGAGGACCCGGCCGATGGCATGGTCTTCCTTCATTTCGAGACTGCAACGTCTTCTTCTGAGTCCTTTGACAAGGCGGTGAAGGAGCTCTTGGATGGCCTAGTCGGCGACCTGATCTCGAACGATGAGATGGAGCAGGCGCTGGAGGCCGCCAAGTGGGCAGACCTGCAGCGCCACCCCGAAGGTGCTGACGGCCATAGCAGCGACCCAGGGTGTGAGGCCAAGGTTCAGGAAGCATTTCCGTCGGTCGTCCACGAAGATGTTCTGGCAGTGTATCGTTCTTTGCAGAAGCGTCTTGGGTACACAGTCTTGCAGATGACAGGCTGAACCTGCGAAAAGCCTCCTTGGCAGAAGCAGCTGGGGGATGGCTTGCCCTTGACTCTGGACTTGCGGCGGAAGTTCTTATCACGGCGTTTGTTTCTGTGTGCAAGTGTTTGCCATTTTGAAGCACCCGCCCGCTTTTGTACAGCCACAGGGCTGGAAGCACTTGCAACGTGCTACATTGCGCTGCGCTTGTGTGTAGATACCGCTTCTTAAGCATACTTGAAGGCTGTGCGAAAAAGCAGTGTTTGTTTGTGTGCTGCAGCAGGTGCCGAGCGCGGTTTGTTGCTGGATTTGCGAGTTTACGGATGGGTTGTGGTCGTGAGACCTCAGCGCTGCGGCATGTGGGCTTTGTAGTATTGTTGCATGTAGTTCTTCCATCCTGCGGTTCGTATGCTTTTTGTTCTTGGTGTACAGTTAGAGACGGCTCTAAGCTGCCTAAGCTTCCAAAGCTCAAAGCTGTAAGCCACGACCACGGGCTCGGACCCTTTTTCCACTGGTTCGAAAGATTTCGTAGGCGTATCGCAGAATGCGCAGTGTTTAGATCATTTTCGAACGTGCCCAAACAGGCCCAAACGTGTTGTTTTAATTTGCAGGCCGAGACAAAGACGCCTGAAAGTATGCGTCACAGGTGCTACACTATAGGGGTTTCCCAGTGCTCAGGGGGTATAGGCCTAGGCTTTACGTTTAGGGTTGGGATCTAGGTCCAGCGCTGAGAGTCTCGGCTTCCGGTTCATGGCGCCTCCAAACACCAGACGCTAGGCCAGGTAGCCGGACCAGAAAGCCTAAGAAAAAACACGCCAAAATCGATCCGATACCCAAAATCCTGCAACCCAAAAAGCTGCAATATGGGTTAGAATAGGGTTTTGGGGTCTATTATACTATATATGGAATACCACTCTACAGTAATTGCCCAGGCTTCTACGTTACCCTAACGTTCTCCACAGCCTCGAGGCCCCAAATCCAAATCGAGTTGGCTCAGGTTCGCTTGGGTCTACCGGCCATGGGAGAGGGTGGCGCTTGGGGGCGGGGGGTCCTTCGAAAGGTTCTTTAACTTAGTTCCCCAATAACCCAACCTCCAAATGTTTGGGGTTCTTATAATTTAGTAGTAGTCTGAAAGTTTAACCGTTTATTTCCCTGGCTTCTTGGGGAAGTAAGTTAAAGGGTTTCCCCTGAATGCCCCTAGAAACCTAAGCCTCTGAGTCCTTTATGGCTCTTATGCCTTGTATCCTCGTTTTCGGGTTCTCGTTCAGGAGCCTACTGTAGCTTTTAGGTGACCATAGTAGGGAGCTATAGCAAGTAATAGGGCTAATAGGGTTGCCAGATTAGGGTAACTAAAAGAATTAACTGCCTTCAAAACAGCCCAGCAGTTTGGCCATTCTTGATTAGAGTAGAACTCTGCAACAGACCGATCGATATTGGTAGGGAGGGGGAGGTTCGAAGCATGAGGGCTCTACGGTTAAGGGTTGAGGGTACAGGTTGTAGAGGAGGAGTTGCCGGGAGTTTGCAGGGATTGTGTTCATGGGCTCTACAGGGGTTTCGGTGTCTCTTGAAGATTTTTGGGGCTCCAGGGCCTTAATCCCGAAACCCTCTAAGCCCTAAGACCTTGAACCCTAGACCCTAAGTCTGTGGAGCGTCTGCCCGTTGTGGGTGAACCCGACTTTAGGGAGAAAGGCCCGCCGCACTTATAGAACACCCTCAGGGCATAAGTTTGGGGTTTCGGATTTCAGCGCTTTCGGGGGTTAGGGTTTAGGGCTTTAGGGTTTAGGGGTTTAGGGGTTTAGGGTTTAGGGTTTGGGGGTTTAGGGTTTACGCAGGAGTGCAGGGTTCTGGTGTTTGGCTTTCAGAGGCTTCGAAGGGCTTTGTAGGTGCCATACTGTTGGAGCGCTTCGATGAGGCCTTTTTTTTGGGGCTTTTCCGGATAATTTGCAGCAGCAGGGTTGCGGCTGCACGTCTTTAGGGCGTGAGAGTTTGCGGATTTTGATGTTTCAGCGGAATTGTGACTTTAGTGTTTTTGGATCATATATATATATATATATCTAATATATATATATATATAAAATATATATATATATACATTGTTATATAGAGATAATAGATAGATAGATAGATAGATAGGGCTCAAAGCTGAGGGCTTAGTGGTTCTCATGCGAAGTTCGGAGAACCGTCGCATGACCACCAAGATTGATACGGCTTTCAGCAAGTATTTCGTCCTTAAGCCCTAAGTCCTAAACCTAAACCCTGAGCCCTAATATCACAACCCCAAACCCTAAACTGTAGCTGAGCAACTTGAAAGTACCACCGCAGAGTAGGCATGCAGGTGCCACGAGGTTTGGAGCTCAACCCCACAACGTACCTGACCGAAGTTGTTTAGAAATCAGGATCAAGAGCTCAAACCCCGAAGCCCTAAACCGTATACCCTAAGCCCTAAGCCTTGAAGCTAACCCTACGCATGGCACTGCGGAAAGACCCTGCTCCCCCCAAGCCCGAGACCCGCGGCCCTGAACCCTTTCCTAAACCCTCAACCCAGAACCTTCTACCCGAATTCCTCCCCAAACTCTCGGCCCGCCCTCAACTCTCAACCCCAAACCCAAGGCCCTAAACCCTAAACCAACCCTGAGCCCGAAAGTCCCTTCAAAGGAGCCAGAGAGCCTTGCGGAATGGGAGACCATCCCAGAAGCCATCCAGCATCTCCTCACCAAGGACCAAGGGTGTAGATTTGAGGTTCAGGGTTGAGGATTTCGGATTTCGAGTTTAGGATTTAGGTGTAGGTTTTGAAGGCTAGCTGAGGGTTTCGGGTTTGGGGTTGAAGGTTGTGGGTGTAAGGTTTGTGTGTCTGATTTCAGGTCTGGGTTTAGGGCGTCGGGTTTTGGGTTATATAGGCTTCGAACCAGCTCGTCGGATTTTGGAACATGGCTGCCGATTGCGGAATGCGTCGAATAGATTTATCACAGAGCGAGAGAAGTCGTTCTTCTTACACTAGAAACATGGAGGTCCGGATAAATGATCAGTAAGACTTACTCCCTATGAAGATGTCTGCTATTCCTCCCCTAGCTAGTCTTCTTGCTCTTATTAAATTGCTCTCCAATTATTACTGCCAAACCCTGAACCCTAAACCCTAAACCCGTGAATCCTATTCTTGGGGAGGCTTCCCCTAAAGTGCGAGGCGTCAAGCTATGCACGGCGTGCGAGACTTATAGTGTTCAGGGTCCAGGGATTCGCAAGCACAGTCCCTCTTCCGCGTCGTTGTCGCTTCCTTCTTTCCGTTTTTCATGCTCTTGAAAGCAAACTACCGACTGGCTTCTCTTGTCCTTCCGAGAACCCCGCACCCCCCCCTCCCCACGTGAAGAAGTCCTGGTGTCTGATCTTTGCTTACCTTCACTAGATCTTGTTTCCAAATTTTCATGTGTCTGGTGCCAAAGCTTTTGACAAGAGTTATCAGCCACAACAGCCAATGATTCTTTACATGTGTTTGTGTTGTTGCTATACTAGGTTACCTGGTTATCTATGTCTGAGACTGTCATACTCCTCGTGTGGTTGTTGTGGCTGGGAGTGTTCTGCAGGCCATTGGTATTTTTTTGCAACGTCACTGCTGTTCCTGCTCTTATTGTCGTTTATGGGGTTGCTACAAGCCTTCCCTCTTACTCCGATACCTGTTTTGAGTGTTACTGCTCCCTTTGAGCAAGCACGTCGTTATTGCTCTCTGGTACGGCAGTGGTTGTGATGTCGAGAACCAGGTGGGTCCTGCTACTTCTGGCGTCGCTGTTGATCATGGTTGTGAGCTTTACACTTAGTAATAGTAATGAAGATGTAGGCTATGAACACCGTCCCGACAATTCGTACTGCTGACCCGACCTGTATGGAACGAGTATCGGTGTCGTTGTTCTTGCCGTTGCCATGCCCGTATGTTTGTGTGCAGTTGTAAGGTTTGTGGTCTTCATCTCCAAACAAAAATCAAAACCAAAACCCACAACCAAAACACTCGTTCCAATGTCCTACCAGCATACGGGCAAATTAGGATTCCGGCTGTCCCGAACCGAAAAGTGGGGAACCGGTAATCCCCCAACTCAGTCCTCGAGTCCTCGACCCTCAGCCCTTTGAACCTCCTGGACTCTCTAGACTCTAAACTCTAAACCCCCCTGAACCCTCTAAACCCTAAGCCCTAAACCCTTTAAGCCCTAGGCCCTGAAACCCAAGCCCTAACCCAGCAGGCCCGGGTGAGTTTCAGCATACGCTCGGTGACGGCAGCCCGAGACGAGATGGAAAGGGAAGCCGATTCGCCAAAACGGTTCAGGCCAGGGTTTAGGGTTGAACGTTTAGGCTCGGTTTAGCGTGGAGGCACTTCAGGGAGACCTCGTTCAAAAAGGGTTTAGGGGGGATGCGGTTTAAGGGTGAGGTTTCCTGGGCGTTAGGATTTAGGGTTTATTCTTAGGGGCAGAGAGTGGTTGAAGGCTGAGGTTTCCTTTGGCCCTAAGCCTTAGACAGACCCAGACCGTGATCTAGATATTTAATTTGGAGCTCGTGCCTGGGAGTTAAAGCCTCCACGTGGCTTTTTGTTGAGCTCACTACTTGCAAAGTCTCAAGGTTTCGTTCTGGATGCATGGACACCTTTTGTGCCGCACAGGGCACTTGTGGGAGAAAGTTGTGTTCAGACGGTGAAAGCAGACAGATAGGCGAGAGCAGACGGACAGACGAAGAATCAGACAGTCCGAAGCAAAGGCCTCAGACGTGCTTCCAAGTGGAAAGAAAGCAGCTGACGTTTTTGGAAGGCTTGCGCCCAAAGTAATTGCAGTGTCGGTTTGGTCAGCAGGATTGACCCAGTTCCTGGAGCGTTTTCTCGCTCGTTATCTCTTCTTAAGGCGGAAGATGCAACAGCCGTTGGTTATCACACTCAAGAGGTGTTTGGTGCTGAGCGTGTTGCTTATGTTTCCAATCCGTGCAGATGAACATGGACATCTAGGGCCTCCAAGACTCTTTCTTCTGTTTGTGGTTCTCTTTCTTCTGTACGTTGTTCTTCTTCTTTTTATTGTGGTTGTTGTGGTTGTGGTTGACTGTTGTTGGCTGTTGTTGGCTGTTGTTGGTGTTGTTGCCAAAACCCTAAGCCTTAAACCCTAAACCCCTAAACCCGAAACCTCGGCACGAATCTTCATGCATCGCCATGCTGTTCAAGCCTTTTTTGGCCTTTTAAGCGCTGCAGCATGGTACATTTCTGCACTTGCCCCCCTTCCCCATTCGCACAGGATGTACATGCCTAGAACGTAAGGCATTACAGGACTCACGCATGGACGACTTTGCGCAGTTTCAACCTGCTGCAAGTTGACAATGCCTGGATTTAAGCTTTGCCTCTTGGCAGTTTCAGTGTACACGCTGAATTAGGAATTAGTTGGAGGCGGCCTTTGCGAAAATGGTGAGGGCTGCTGTCTTTCTGGTGCTCCGCCTGGTTGCCTCTGCAGATCACTGGTTTGAGCTGGGCGAGCAGCAGGATGATCAGGGGCTTTCCTTGCCACTGGGTGGCCACAGCTTGCTGGAGTTTGTAGATGGCAGGTGGAGCAACAAGAGGGCAGTAGTTGATAGCAGTAGCTATACATGAGACTAGCACGCACGATGAGCCAATAACGGTTTTCGGTTTGTGCCATGAGCCTACAAAAACGTGAATATATTGAAACGGGTCTCGGGGTATTTAAGATACAATAAGCTACGAGTTATTGGATATTAAGGAACCCTAGGCCTTGGGGAGAAGCATTCTTGATCATTTAGGCTTCCATCCGAGGTTGCAGTCTCGGAGCAGGCAGATGCCTTCGGAGACATTGGACTGGGAGATTGCCGACGAACCGCCCAGCACAAATGTGTGCAACGGTACCAGCTACAATCAGTCCGAGGAGGATTGCTGTGCAGGGATGCTGTACAACTTGACCACGGAGGGCTGTTGTGCAAACCAGACAATCTATGCCTTTGATCTTCGTGGTTGCTGCAACGACAAGCATGTCTATGTTTACGGAGAGGAGCCATGCGTCAATGTGCCACCGAGTGAGCTGGTTGCAGACTTCGACTGCATGGCAGACTGGCCGCCGACCTCCTACAGTGACTACTGGCGACTCTACTGCTCTGCAGAGAACCACAAGGCCTGGGCGATGACGAAATCCTGCAAGGTGGGGTGGGTCTCGGTCCAACAAGCTGGCCTGGAGGAGGCTGAGGCACAGGCCTTGGAGACTTGCAACAAGAGGGCCGGAATCTTCGACAAAGAGACCTGCAGGGTCTTCGACAGGGATGGCTCTGAGTGCAGGAGGCAGCGCTGCGGGGATGAAATCTACGACGCATCTCTCAAGGCATGCTGTGGTGGAAGCGTCATCGATCGTGTCACGGAGGGCTGCTGTGGTGATGTTGTATACAACACACAGACGCAGGGATGCTGTAAAGGACAGGCCTATCCCAAAGACTCTTACAGTTGCTGCGGCGAGCAGGTCCTCTATGACTCGAGGCTGGATGGCTGTTGCTTGGAAGATGGCCCGGAGGTGTACCGTTTGGGCAAGCAGAACTGCTGCCGGCATCCGAAGGGTGTGTGCTCAATCAAACCTGGCCAGTACTCGTGCTGCCTTTGAGCTTGTGCGGGAGGAGTCGAGTGCATACAGGGTACCTGTTCGCTTGGCAGTTTGCAAATTTTCACATACAGTTGTGCATGCAGATGTCAGAAGTGCCTCCACGGTGCGCGCAGAGGAAAGCATGCAATGTGCTTACAATGTGCCGGCGACAACATTCGACATAAGCATACATGAGCTCGAGGCCAGGTGCCCATGCACAATTGTCCCAAAGCTCGAAACCCTAAACTCGTTGCTTCGTAACCCCAAGCCGTGATACCAGACTCAATCGAAGCAAGAACCAGGGAAGATGCGGGTGGTTTGAGACTGGTACAATGGACTTTATGCTTGTTACAGGGTTTCATAGCGGTCTCGTGATTTCGAGCGCGGCTGTATACGGCTTCGTGGGGTTTTGCAACGCTTTTACGCCTTCTGTGGAGCTGCTGTCTTCACTTTTTCCCCTGTCAATGATTCCACTGTGAAGGTGTTGGTGCTGTGACCAAACAACGTAAAGTAGAACCCAAGCAAGGGATCCCGGTATTTCACTCCTCAACCATGCTTTAAGTTTCTGGAGCGCATAACCCTGTACCCTAAAGCCCTAAACCCTGAACCCTATAAGCTCTGAGCCCTAGAAAGTGGCTGCGAGACTTGCTGAGCTCCCCCTAAGGTCTGTGAAGCCCAAGCACTCTAGATCCTATACCCATAGTAGCCCCTATACCCATAGAGACTTTAGACCCGTGTAAACCTCAAGCGCTGCAAGTGGGACCCCATCTTATTTATGGAAGGCTGAGTTGCAGGATCCTTTTTGCAGGAGCGCCCTTCTACCTCAGACAGCCAAGGGTTTGGGTTTAGGGTTGTTTAACAACCCTAAACCCTAAACCCTAAACCCTAAACCAACCCTAAACCCTAAACCCTAAACCCTAATAGGAATTTTAATTATCGTTTCTCTTCGTCGCGGGCATACCGGCTCCAGCTGGCTCGGGGGGATGTACCTCAGACTTTTGGGGCGCGGGGAGACCGTCTGTGAGCCCGGTGCTTAAAACAGCCCGGAACCTTCGGTTCCGGAATGGGGGGGGGGGTTAGAGGTTGCAGTTTTTCGGCGGTCTTAGAGTTAATTTGCATTTCTGGGGCCTATATAAAAGTTTGGAGTTTGGGTTTAGGGTTTTGGGTTTTGGGTTTATTTGATGAAGTTATCAGGCGAAAATCCAGGTTTGGGGTTTCGGGAACTTGGAGTTGAGGGTGGTAAGATAAAGTAACAAGAAGTTCAAGTACCTGGATTGTATCCCGCGACCCTATGCCCTGGACAGGGTTTAGGGTTTCGTATTTAGGGTTTAGGTTTTGGGTTTATCATAGCAGCGCAAGTGACCCAACCACATCCTTCTCAGTTGTAGTCCTTTCTGTTGAACCAGACCTGCTTCATGGAGACCCCTTCTTTAAAAAAGCACACCCTTTCTTTAACGGCCCAAAGAGGGTCTACGTGAAAGGCCAAGGCCTGAAGTGTTTGGCCTTCAAGACTTTGGAAGGACAGGATTGTGGCCGGCCCGCGGTGATCCCGGTTTCTGATGTCAAGGACTAAAAGGCATCTTTCGGCCCATGTTTGTTTTGTTTATTGTTCTTCTTGGTCCCCGCAGGAATACCAGTTTCCAGTTTTGTTGCTCGAGTTCTTCATGCCCTTCCTTAGCCCTGAGGTCTGTGGCTTTCGTGGAGGTTCAGAGTGAAACTTAGACTAAGAAAGTGGGCCGATGCTTGCGAGTTGCTGCAGCTGAGGGTGTGCATCCCATGCATGCGCGGCACTCAGCGGCCTCGTTCTGGTTTCAGGCTTAGGGTTTAGGGTTTCGGGTTTAGAGTTTAGGGTTAAGGGTTTAAGGGTTGAAGGGCGGAAAGTTCCCAAGAGTGGACTTTGCAAGTACCGCAAGGATGGATCCTTATGTTTGTGGCTTCGCGATGGGCCCCAAAGAGCAGTAAAAAAAAACTCACGTGAACTTTGTCATTGTAAGCTGAACCCTAAACCGTAAATCCTAAACCCTACACCCTCAACCCTGAACCCTAAACCCTAAGCCCTCAACCCTAAACCCTGAACCCTCAAAAGCAAAACCTGCGACCCCTGAACTCGGGAGTCGAATTCCGCTCCATCCGGGTGCATCAGGGTAGGCTCACGGGTTCGGGAATCGGGGTGTAGGCTCATTCGGCTTTAGGGTGTAGGGTTTAGGCTTTAGGGTGTAGGGTTTAGGGTGTAGGGTGTAGGGTTTAGGATGTAGGGTTTCGGATGTAGCGTTTAGGGTTTAGAGGGTTGAAAGCATCCCGTGCTAGTCTGCTAGTCTTTCCTTTCGCCGGAGGAGAAGGGTTCAAGAGCAACGTAGATCCCGAGTCAATAGAACCCCTGTCTTTAAGGACCTTGACTGGTGGGATCCCACCTCTTCTAAGGGAGGGAGGGGGGGAGTTTTTAGGGTTTCGGGTGCGTTAGCTTAGGAGGCAGCCGAAGCCGTGGGCGTGAATCCCTGTTGTCGTGCCATGTGGTCCTTTGCCTCATTAGCCTTTCCTCGAGAGTCGAAGCGCCCCTATATAAGCCTAAACCCTAAACCCTAAACCCCAAACCCTAAACACTAAACCCTAAACCCTAATAAACCCTAAACCCTAAACCCTAAACTCCCCAAAGCCCTAA
>CAJNJA010019897.1:8988-34915 GCA_905231915.1 Symbiodinium necroappetens
TACTTTAGAGAACTACCCATATTCTATTCTGTGCGTAGCTTGATCGGAGCTACAAGTCCAATTTAATGCTGCCAGGGCATCTCTTGAACTGAGCCTGGGGATGATGCGAAGAGAAACTCAGTAGCGGGGTGGGTCACCTTTAACCTTTTGGGATTTTCATAGTCCTACCATATTTGACGAGGTTGGCCGTTTTTGGGCTAGGGTACTCAGCCCTTATAAGGAAAGGGTCGCCCATAAGCAGGGACAGCGCTCGCCTGGACTTCGTAGGACAAAAGAAGGCGAAGCCGAGGGATTCTTGTCCTCATGCTTGCTATGCTCACTACTGTATTTGTATACCTAGTACTACGGCAAGCACAGCAACTACTTTTGCCCGATTATTCCCACTATGTCTACTACCATGACTATTACCATTGTCACTGCCCTTAACAGCCCTGAACCCTTAAACTCCAAAACCTCAAACCCCTAAGCCCTAAGCCCTCAACCCTAAGGGTTTTGACCCTACCGTAGCCGAAAAAACCTCCCTTTGAAGGGTTCCTTATTAGGGTTGATTTACAGAGGTTTTTAGACTAAAGGTAAACCCTAAACCCCATAATATGACGGCCCTTGAAACCACTAAGCCCGAAATTCTTCAGCTCCGAACTTATATGAGTCTTCTGTCTTAAGCTATGTGACCCCATAACCATCAGTTTCAAGGGTATCCCCCCCATTTTTTTAACACGCCCCCTACGCCCCATGGTCTGCTACGCGACGGCGTCTGTAGCACTAGTGCTGATGATATAAATCCTGCATGACCGTAAAGACCCTCAACTATGCGAATTATGGTATAGTCTTTATTATGGGCAATGCAGGATTTATACCATCAACCGTAGTGTTCTATACTCTCCAGATTCAGCCCCTAAAACACCCCTTGGCCCGCAGGTCCTAATCCCCAACCTCTTCAACCCTAAAGCCATGACCCCTAAACCCTTAGACCTCTCAACCCTAGGCCCGCAAGAGCCCCTAAACCCTAAACCCCCTAAACCCCTAAACCCAACAACCCTAAACCCCTAAACCCCAAAGCGCCCCTAAAACCCCTAAACCCCCTAAAGCCCCCCCCAACCCCCAAGAACCCAAAGCCAGCGCTCTGAGGCTCGAGAGCCTCATCGACCACCTGAACCCACAGCTCGAGGCCGGTTCTTGGAGTCATGCGCCTTTTGGGCAGTTGGTGGGTTTTTTGTTTGGGGATTTCTTTTTAGGGTTTAGGGGTTTAGTGGGATCTTGTTACTTGGAGGTTCATGGGTAGTTCTAAGTGGGGTTCTAAGTCCCCTAATATGGGTTTTAACTACAGTTACCAGACTTATAACCCTACTTATAGCTACCCATGAACCTCCAAGTAGGGGTTTTTATTTATGGGAACTTGAACGAAATCCCTAACAAGAACCCAGGTTAGTGACGTCTTTCCGTTCAAGGTTCCTTGAAGGGCTTCTATAAGGGGTTTGTTTGAGTATAAGGGTTCCAAGTACTTAGCTCTATTATTTCTTTACGTGAGAATAGTGATCAAAAGTATTCTTCCTATACTAAATTACTAAAGCATATTTTCAAAAACCCTGAAGCCCTAAAGCCCTAAACCCCTAAACCCTAAATTACTAAAGGCATAAATTTTCAAAAAAAAAGGCCCTAACTCTGAGGAACTTCTCAGGCGCCTAGCAGGTTTGGTGTAGACTTCGGGTCTTGATGAGTTGAGAATTTCCTGGGATCCCCAGTAGAACCCTTCTGCCCTCTTTTTGGGTTCCCTCATGGAAAAACTCAACTAGTAGGGTTTAGGGTTTAGGGTTTGGGTAGGAGAAGATAAGAAAGGGTAGCCTCATCATTGAGGGCCTACTAGGGAACCGCGGCCTTGGGAGCAACTCTAGGCGCATGACAAAATGCTGCAAACTCCTGATTGTGGCAACTTGTTGACAGCTATGTAAGAAGCTTCCCAAACACAGGCTCTGATAGAATCCCTGGCTCAAGACCACCGTAATACCCTATGAAGCTGTGAGCCCCATGACAAGAACTCTGATAGAGCCCTGATTACAAAGCCCTGCGCCCCAAAGCCCGAAGACCCGAAACCCCCAAGCCCCCAAACCTTAAATCCCTGAACCCCAAAGCCCGAAACCCTAAACCATCCTAAGAAGAGCCCTGAAAAGGTGATCTGTGTGGAGCACGAGGTGACTGATCAAGAGGAAGTCTTGAAGCCGGGCCCTCTGCAAAGAAGGACAAGTTACTTAAGGGGTTTAGGGTTAGGGGTTAGGGGTTTATGGTTTCGGGATGCGGTTCCCCAGGTGGGAAGCCTTACTTATGACCTACATACTAAGTCCCTGATCCTGTACATTTGCAAGCAAGGTGTTATCCTGCGCCAGGAAGAGCAAGAGACGCTACTTTTGAGCGAGACAGGCATCTTCAAAAAAGTAGAGAGAGTCCCTTTAAGTTCAGCTGTTGGACCTTCCTTAGAGGCATCTCTTCTCAGTTGCACTGTGCATGCTTAGTTTTGGACTCGACAGATGCCGAGGTACTTGAGATCGACCACCTTGGCGGGACCCTTTGCTACAGAGGTGATTTGCATTTGGAGCTACTGTGCCTCAGCCGTGGAAGCCATTCCACAAAGCGTTTTGACAACCCCACCTCGCACAGGCTTTGCAGACTGCACCTTACCATTGGGTTTTGGGTTTAGCGGTTTAGGGCTAAACCCTAAACCGTTCAGTGCATGATGCTCGCAAGCGACAGTCATTTCGGCTGATCACGGTCGAAGCGACAACGACTCTCCGAGCTTTTCGTCATGCCGTTGCTGGACTCACCAGTGCTGTACCCAGCACCGAAGGTCCAGTGGTACACACCGACGCCACGGAAGCCGAGCCACGAGAATCCCCTCGGCATCGTCTTCCCGGAGGACACAGAGAAGGAGACGAGGGTGACTGGAGCCCGAGGTGTGAGGGAAGGATCCCCTCCAGAAGACTTGATGATGGTCAAGATCGACGGCGCACTGGATTTACTGCCGTCTGACAACTTCGGGCCGCACTTCTATTGTGCCACAGCGTATTACCCAGGTGAGGGTAACGCAGAGATAAATGCGAGAAAGACCGAATTCGCCGTCGGGAAGGCGAATCCCGCACGTCCTGACCTTGACAATTGCATGCTACAGAAGACCGTTTTAGTACCTTACAATCGGAAGCAACAGCTCTTGATGGTGGAGATCCACGAAGTGGATCCCGAAGACTCAGAGGTGGAGGACTGTTTGATCGGCCAGGCAACCTTGCCACTGGCAGATCCAAAGATCGAGTCCTCGGCAAACTGGCCGCTGTTCCGTGGCTTCGAAAGCAGCGGCTCCTTGGCGGTGCAAGTCCACATCCCCCAGGTGAATTCTGCGGGCCCGAAAACGCTTGAGTGTACAACACCATCCGTTTGCAAGCCCTCCAAGCGGAGCAATACTCCTCCAAAGGGATTTCCGGAGCCCGTGTCTCCACTTAGCCGGACATTACCGTACAGGTGCAAGCGATCGGAGCGCAGTGACACTCCTCCCGAGGGATTTCCAGAGCCCGTTTCACCATCCAGAGTGGCGCGCCCAACCCTCCTGGAGAGCCTGCGCTATGGAAAACAGACACCCGAGGAGAAGAAGTGCCAAGCATTCGACGAGGATGCGTGGACGCGGGACATGGGCTCCTCCCAAATCTTCACTGGCTGCGCGCCTTGCGATGCGTTTCTGGAGTCCATGCGCAAGGGACCAGATTTGTTGCAGCACTCGCCATTGCTAAAGTCCCTGATGAGTGGCGTGGATCCCCTTGCCGATGTGGACATCCGTCTCCCCACCCAGGCCGGAGGCAGCCGCCTTCATTCGTGCATCAGGCCAGAGCAGGCACAGACGGTGTCAGCTGTGTCAGGCAATGTGCAATACACACCTGCGAGCTACGTGCCAGCAAGGCCACATCATAGCCACATGCCACCCCGCACAAGCTACAATCCAGTCCCCACGCAGCAATCGCTGCTTGGCACATCCAACCCAGCCCGGATGCTGCAGAACCGGCAGGCGAGCTGCATGCCGCAAGTTACAGGCTTCAATCCAGTATTCAAGCAGCAATCGTTGCTTAGCACAGCAAGCCCAACTCAGACTTCAACAAACCATGTGCAGTACCGGCAGGCGAGCTACATGCCACAAGCTGCAGGCCACAATCCAGTCATCCAGCAACAATCGTTGCTTGGCACGGTCAGCCCAACTAAGCCTGCGATGTCAAGCAGTGCACAGCACATTAATAACGCAAGCTACATGCCGTCGCCGTCAAGCCAGAAGCCACTAGTGCAGCCCTCGCTGCTTAGCACAAAACGGCCAACCGATATTCAGACGACTTCTGCTGTCTCCAGTAGTGTGCAGGCGATGTTCACGCTGCCGACAGCCATAGAAAGCTGCAGGCCATACACCATGCAGCAATCGCGGGTTGGCACAGCAAGGCCAATGCGGACGCTGCCTCCATTCCCAGGCAACGTGCAGTACATGCAGATGCAGCCAGCAGGCGCAAGAGGCTACCATCCTTTTGCTGGCCAGTACTTCGCGTGCGTGAGATGAAAACAAGGTGTGTACTTCTGCAGTGCTTTCGCGCGTGCCAAAGGACAGCTACACTCCAATCTTGTGTAGCCAATTGACGCCTTTCCAAGGTTGGCATCTTGCCTGTGCCTCACCCCATTGTCATCCGAACCTACCAGGCGCCAGTGCTTGCAGGTCGTTCACCTCTTAGGTCTGTTTGTGCTCGGGGCTTGGAGGTCATAAGTTGTTGGCTCTAGGAGTGCACTGCCAGCAGTGGCCCAGCCAGCATGCACGCTCGCACCAGACCGTTGGAGCGATGCGCAGGCAAGTGCCTACACTTCCATGTGGTTCACTTCGTATATGCCGGGCGCTTACATGGTTGGAGTTCTCATTTGTCTTCGACTAAATACACACGTTCGCCCAAGTCAGTCTCACTATCCAGGACCATTTGTGCAAGAGTTTGCTAGACTGGTTTTCTTGTTCCAGTTGTCACGAGTTCCACTTGAGCATCATGCCCTGACTGAGCTCTTCCGCTCTTGAGAGCGAGCATGCGTCGTGTGTGCTTGGACTTTGCGACTCTTACCGGCAACCCTGTCGCAACCCTGTCGCCTTTCTGACAAAGATCTAGGACATTTTCAGGTGGGTAGTTACCGATATAGAAGCCTTATAGAAGGTCTATATACCTTACAGGCTTCCCTATAATATATACCCTAAACTCCCCACCTGTAGTTTCCTTTAAAAAGATCCTTGCTCAGGTGGGGAGTCATCTTCACCCGCTCGCAGCGCATGCCCCTCTACGACTGGAAGAAGATTCGCTTCGTGCGCCCCCACCGCGGGGTCGTGTTATAGAGCGCGTATGTATGCATGCATGCATGACATACCTCTATCAAGATACTTGTAGACCTCTATCTGTATAGGGAGAGAAACAGCTGTGTCATTAATTTTGTTCTGTCCCTGGCCTCCGAAACTCGATGTTCTGGATCAGAAACTCCTCTTGCGAATGCGAATGATATTGTCAGAATCGTAGCAGTCTCTCAGAATCAGCAAGCATGTTGTTCGTAGCAAGGCTGACATAACAATGCCGCACGGGCCTTAAATGCAAACTGGCAGGTGTGGGCCAACTCAAAATGTTCCCATGAAGGCTCCTATAGTAGCTTAGCTTCCTGTAAGGGCCGAGGATTAGGATTTTGGTAAGAGTACTGCCGATGCCCGTGACATCATGCTAGAGAGCAGCCTATTTATCGAAGGGACACCACGACGATCACAATGGTTTTCGGTGCAGATACCAACCCATGGGCTAAGTCGCCGACCCCCTTATTTATTCAGAGGGGTTCAGGATTTCGGGTTTAGGGAGCTTGTCGCGCTGCAGGTCGTCATCAACCAGTGAGCATGCGACGCTCAGGCTCCAGAGGGAGGGCATGGAAGCGGACGCAGAGCAACAGTTTGGTTCTAGAAAGCTTCTGTTGGTGGCAGCTAAGACAGTCACTGCAGTTCGCTTCTAGCCTTCTTCAAGTTGGCGTGCCTGCCGCGTCTATGCATGGCCGGTGAGTGCTCGGTCGGCCAGAAAAGACAGTTCAGAAGCGGAAGTTGGCAGAAGGTCCTTCAAACTCAAACACAAGCAGGCTCTTAAAATTGACATGCAATTAAAAAAAGACTGGTTGCGTAGAGACCCGTCTGTATCTAGGCGGTGGGTGCAGTCTCGCAACTCGCAGGAGATGAAGGTTGTACTTATCACAATCGCTGCGACCGCCACACAACTATCTGCGGTTTTGTAGCACTGGAGCTTTGCGAGAATGCTTCCTTCAAGCAGCAGTTGCGGATTTCCGAAATAGGGGACCCTAAATTAGGGCTTAATATAGCACCCTAAATAGTAGGACCCGTATTATAAGGACCCCAAAATAAGGTACCCCTATAGTAGGACCCTTATGATAACCTGTACTTGCCACAATTTCCCTGCCGGCTACACAACTATGCGTAACTATGCAATATGTGATACTGGGCTTCTTGAAGCAGCAGCGGTGCACCTGGTGTCATTTTCCTGGACCGCAGCTTCCATATCTTCCGTCGTAGTCGGACAACTCCCACGTAAGCGGAGTGCCCCGCTCCAAGCTCTCATCACAGCCGAACAAGCAGCACCGTTTCAGTTTGACTATGCTTTCGCCCCACACCAAGCTCCAGACATCCAAGATTATACGTGTTCCGGTTGCGTACGGCAGAACCTGTACGATGACAGCAGAACCCAGCAAATGTGAACTTCGATTTCAGCAACGCCGAATCCTGCGAAATCGGAAAGCACAATGCATCGGCTTTCCGCCAGAGCGCCATGCGTTCGACTCAGAAGGGGCATTGAGTAGTAGAGCCCGGTCCCAACCAACTCCAAAGGGGAGCTGTAGACACCAACACAAGCACACACAGACACGCACACAAACAAAGACACAAGCGCATGGAGCCCCTTAAACCCAGTCAGAGGGTTCTACAGCTCTGCCTGCGAGTATCATATGACCTTCGGTGCTAACTGGGCTCAGGTCCCCAAACCCCGAAACACTGGGCCATGGCTCTGGTCAAACCTACTGCTACTTGGAGGTTCATGGGTAGTTACAAGTAGGGTTATAATAACTCCTCTAATATGGGTTATAACTATAGTTACCTTACTTATAACCCCACTTATAACTACCCTTTAAACCTACTTGCTAGATGTCTTGAAACCCTCCAGGTAGCCCCACAAAGCTGATAGAGACCTGCTGAAAACCTTTGTAGAAGGGGCCATCTCATAACTAAATGAGATATCACTCTACTTGCTTTTGTTGAGGTTCGATTTCGACGAGCTTTCGGAGTGCGAGGGCGAGGACTTGGCTGGCTACGCCTCAATTAAGGAACAAAGCGGCTTGAAGAAGGTTCTCTCGGATTTTAGCCCTTTGCTTTTGACCATTTCGGGGATCGTTTTATCCAGGCACAACAGTAGAGGAGAACTTAGCCTTGCCATTGGGGAGCCTACAGGGGAACCTCAAGCTTTCCTGCATCTTCGAGTGAAGCATTCGCATTCGGTGCCCGTACATGCTTGTTGTTTGATTGAAATTGATATGCAGTTTGTCTTGTGCCGCGCGAGGAGAGCACAGACACGGGCGACGAGGGTACAAAGAGGACGGCTGCCAGAATGCCATCCTCACTGCGGCTCACTCTGCCAGAACCCCACAAGGGACGCAGTGCCGAGCTTCCGACGCAAAGCTTCGTAGAAGTGTTCGATGTTGCACTTCGGAGAACGGGGGCTACAAGTCAGGTGTTCCGAAGCCTGAAACCTCGAATCACTCCTTACAGTGCAGATAGAATACCATACAAGACCGCATAAGCCCACCGTCCCTGAACCCTTATTAGATGATAGCATAGAGTATAGTATAATATACTACCCTTTGGTTTTACATATCCAAAAACACCTAAACCCATTAAACCCATGATATAAGGACTAGTATAAGAAAATACCCTATGATATTACATCCCCAAAACCCTAAACCCATTAAACCCATGATTGGACCATGATATAGTCCTTCTCTAGATGATAGCATATAGTATGATATAATACCCTATGATATTTCATACCCCAAAAACCCCTAAACCCCATGATATAGTACCCTATGATATTACATAAACCCATGATTGGCCCATGGATATAACCGACTCTTTTTCCTCTCCAGGAGCCCCTCGCCCGGCGAGGCGGAAGCTCCTCCCGATCCGTCGGCCGACTCAGTGGTTCCTCTTTGGGTACCCAGAGAGCCCAATACCCCCTTAATAAGGAATATACCCTGAAATTATAGGGGCCTTAATAGTATGATTTAAGATCTCTCTGGGTAGTTCTCCAAAGTACTTGGAGGTTCATGGGTAGTTATAAGGAGGGTTATCGGGGTTCCTTTAGCGGGTTCTATAGGGCTTTTAGGGTTTAGTTTAGGGTTCATGGATAGTTGTAAGTAGGGTTAGGGTAACTGTAGTCATAACCTATACTAGGGCACTTATAACCCTAATTATAACTACCCATGAACCTCCAAAGTAGGGCCCCTTTTTTTAAGGGTTTCGGGTTCCCAAAATTGGGTCTCTAGGGGTTTAAGGATTCTAGCCCTAAATTGGGGCCCCTTTTGGAGAGTAGGGTTCGTAAAAGGGATCTTTCGGGGTTTCTGGAGGGTGTCTCTAAGGGTACTTTCTAGGTTTTACTTGGGTAGTTCTCTAAATCAGGATCCCTTTTAGGGTTCCCTTTCCTTTAAAGGGATTTTTCAAGGTTTCTAGAGGGTGTCTATAAGGGTGCTAGAAGGGTTCTATTTGGGTAGTTCTCTAAATTAGGGTCCTGTTTATAAGGGTCCCGTACTATTTTGGGGGCCTACACAGGGACCCTAATTTAGAGAACTACCCATATTGGGTCCTCCACAACTAGAACAGGGTTCCTTTGAAAGTTCCATCATCAAGGAGCCACCATAATTGGAGCAGGGTGCTTTGGTGTATACTAGAACTATGAAGAGAATAAGAAAGTTTTCATAAACAACAGAGTCTTTGTCGGTTATCCAGTGACAGTTTCAGCTCGAAGGAGTTCCTCTGGGCCACCGCAATACAGGGATCCAAGAGAAGTGCTCCGAATATTTACAAGAAAGCTAGTCCCGTCTCGTTTTCGCATAAGCACGCTACCATTCCAGCAGAGTCCTCGTACAACAATACTGGAATGTACACAAAAGCCTAGTTTAATGATTCCGGCCCGTATCTTAAATAGGCATGCCGAGATACCTTGCTTTGCTGCATCACCATTGACACGTGGGTGTGCGGGCCCTTTCGAGCCTTTTGTGTGTCAGGGTTGCATGGAGGTAGGTATTACTCTCAAGGCGGTGGGTGCCTGGTCGATGACTTATATATCATGTCGGGGCGTAGAGCACCGGAATCATGGCCCATTGATCTCAAGCATTCTGGCAGTCCGAATGGCATGCAGACCCTATAAGCGACCTTAAACCCACCCCTTCGTGCTGAGAGGTCGGTCGAGCTCCGTGAGAAATGCGAGCGTTCCATGCTCAGCTTTGAGCCATCACAGGAGCGGAGGCTGTTGTCCCATTCCGGCTTTGTCTTCGAGCTGGGTTTTTTCAGACTGGAGTACTATAGGGGCCTTGATAGTTACCTATACTATTTTGTGGGTTCCTTACAACAATAATTCTAGTAAATTTTCCCCAAAACCTTATTCTAAGTATTAAGGCCCCTACGTTATTCGTCCCACTCCCGTTGCATCCTCCACGCACCACCGCTCCCGAGGCTGCGGCCTTTGTGTCACCTGGGGTCCGTCGCCCAGTGAGCTTTGAAGCCAAGATTTCTACTTGCCAAGACCTCCATGGAAGTTGCTTCGACCACAACATACATTGCATCACATGCAGTGTTTTAACAAAGAAAGATATTACAGGATATGATACTGTTGAGCATATGATCTATGCTATGTGCTCGCTCGAAGAGCTGAGCAGATCTCGGGCTCAGGGCCAGACAGCGCGCAGATGGCCAGAAGCTCACATTCCATGCCAGCTTCTGATATCCCCAGATGTGTATAGCGTTGAGAGAACACCTGCGCGCAGTCTCGAGTGGTTGGGGCGGGCCTTTGAGTGCATTTCTTTGGCATCACGCAGATCGCAGGCTGCCATGCTGCAGGAGGCGGTCGCGAGTATTCTGGAATGTACGGCGCTGCAGGAATGCGCGACGAGCAAGTGTTCGCCACTTTGTTTGTGTGTGTTTTAAGCCTAGTGATACTGGTTACGGTGTAGTGTCGAGGTAGATGCTGAAACAATCCCTACATGTTGCAGGCAACGACATGGGATCGCTACGGCATCTGTGCTCTGAAAGAGGACGGACCAAAGACAAGAAGAGTTGGAAGTATGCCAGTGTACGACTGAAAGTAATCCTAACAGTAGATACTTGTAACAGTACTGGCAAGACTTATACAAAGAACAAGAATGATCTTACTTATAGCACGAGCAGCTGTAATCGCAAAGTTCTAGAGGTAATACAGCAGCAGTTCGAAAAAGGAGGCATGCAGGCAAGAGCTTCAATCGCTCTCACAATATCCCAAACCCCCTAACCCAGGGCCTGAAATGTCAATCGAAAGATCTGCCCACATCAGAACCTGGTGAGCAAGCTTAGCGTGCCTTAAGAGCTTCAGCTTCTTTGCATCTTGAGGCGGGGTTTCGACCCTTGACGAGAACTGCAGGGGCAATTGGTGTGTTTGGCTATCAAATTTTGAGAGCAACAACCTCAACACTCCACCAGCTTGCTTTTTCAGGCTGCAAGATTCGCATGTGCCACTGCGTATGTTCGTGCCTCGTCGCACTGGAGCTGAAGACGCCTCGAAAACGTAGAAAGCTTGCTGGAGGAAACAGGCCCTTTTTGCATCCTGCAAAGGCCTCGTGTCGATTCTCTGCTTCTGCTCGTGTTTCCACTCTCCTAACTTGCGCCCACCTCCCCTAAACCCAAAACCCGCCTCAAATCCTAAGTAAGCCCAGCTCCCAAGAACCCTTCTAGATCCCCTTTATATAAGAAACCCTCATAGATCCCGCTTCTTGCAACCCGCATAGATCCCCTTCACAAGAAGCCCTCATAGATCCCCTTTATAGGAAACCTTCATAATCCCCTTTAAGACAGCCAGCCCAGCTCCCAGGAGTGCTTCAAGCGCAAGATCCCACTGGACAACCTCATCGCTCCTCGGGCTCAGGGGGCTCCTGGATCCTAAGAAAGGATCGGCTTACGGGTTTAAGGGGTGTTGGGGTTTTGGGGGCTTTGGGGCTTTAGGGTTGTAGGGTTTGGGATTTTTAGGGTTTTGGGTCTCAGGGTTTGGGGTTTTAGGGTTTGGGGTGTTGGGGTTTTAGGGTTTTGGGTGTTGGGGTTTTGGGTTTTGGGTGTTGGGGTTTTGGGGTTTAGGGTTTTGGGGTTTCGGGTTTAGGGTATTGACTAAGGTTTCAGAACCCAAGACGGTTTGTGGCCGTTTCTAGCGGTACATTATTCTGGGCTCAAGAACTCCCTTGTTTGGGCCCTTGTCTCTTTAAAGGACTTTCTTATTTGGGGCTCGTAATCAAATGAAGCAAACACTTCAAATCTCTGTGATTTAAGGCATACTCCTTCTAAACGCCCGACAAAAGAACTTACTGGGTGGTTCTCTAAACTACGGCCCCTTCTTCTTAGGTCCCCAAAATAGTACGACACCCTGATAAACAGGACCCGAAAAGCTACCCAAACCTAGAGAACTACCATAATAATGCTGGTGCTTGGAGGTTCATGGGTAGTCATAGGTGGGGTTCAAAGTCCCCTTATATGGGTTATAACTACAGTTACCCTACTTATAAGCCTACTTATAACTACCTCTAAACCCTAAACCCTAAAACCCTACAGAAGCCTTTAAAGGAACCCTTAAAAGGAACCCCATAGCCCTACTTAGAACTACCCAAAAGCACTTCCAAGTGTCGACCTTCGCCCCAGGAACGGCGGCATGTTCTCGCCAGGCTCTACGATGTGCTAGCTTGGCCGGGAGCTCAAGGAAGGCTCTCTCTGTTGTCTTGAGGGCTTAGGGTGTAGAGTTCCGGGTTTAGGATTCAAGACTTCGGTCTTAGGGTTTAGGGCTTATGAGAGCAGGTTTGCAGGCTCCTGTTCTGAAGGCCCGCAGATCTCAGATCGGTTTCGCTTACATAACAGCAGTCCTCAGCTGCGAGAACTCGTGGTTGTCTCGTGGACGAACTGCTCTTTGGCTATGACTGCTTGGAAAACAACCGCCAAATTGCTGTTGCATGCTGAGGGGCTGTCAAAAGCAACATATAAGAGATGTCTGCATTTGTTCAGCTTCGCTTCGTCGAAGTCCTGCTTGAGCCAAAAGCGATACTGCTATTGTAGTCTTTCCAAAAGAACGCAACAGCGAAAGCACTCACCTCGCGCGCGATGTCTGCTCCTAGGGAGCAGATGTCCCTCAAGCAGCTGCAGTCCGAGTGCTGGCGCCGGAGGCCAAAGAGCTAATTTCTGCCGCAGGAAAGTTGACAGCCATGGATGCTATGCCGCAGCCTTCATGGTTCCGCTAGGTTTTCATCCCTTCGGGACTGTTCTCGACAGTATTGCAGGTTCATGAGCAACCGTAGCAGAATCATCTTTAAAGCATTGGCGCCAAAGATCTGGCTGTCAAGCTTCAGCAGCCCGCCCCATGCCACGGCCACGGTCCAGGATCCCGTTTGTCAACCGGACGCGCGTGAGCAACGTCGTCCTTCTGGAGACGGAAAATCCGGCACTCCACTCAAGCTTGCAGAGCGTCGGAGGTACTGGGGTTCAATCCTTTGCAGCCTGGGAATTTGAGGATTCTGGTTGTTTCTCCATCCTTTCTCTTGCACTTCAGCTGGCGACAGACGTGCTTGCACCGGATCTTGCATCATCCTCTGACAACAAGCATCCGGAGTGTGCTACGTTTTCGATGCTTCCTGATGCTTACACAGATTGGTTGCTGGTGACGTCTCGTCGGGGGAACCCCCAGCGCCCCTCTTCACCGAAGCGCTCCTCCCGCTTGCTGCCAGCATTTTGACGGAGAAGCAGACCTGGTGAGAAGGTTGGTTCAGGACCCGGGGCTTCGTAACAGTCACCCGATTCTGGCCCAGGGCTGTGGGAAGGAAACTTGAGGTAGCATCCCAAAAAAACCGCGCTCCGAAGGAGTTGTGGATCTGGATCTCCTAAACTCCCGAAGACACCGTTGCCTACACCCGTGGCACCCATATCCCTAAATCCGAGAATCCTAAACCCCAAACCGAATTCCCTAAGCTTTAGACCCCCGCTAAACCCACTAGACACTACTGTATCGGCGTACCTTACATGATGGTTTACCACATTGCATGAATAACACCCCCAACTCGTCCAGGACGCCTTTCCGGGTGCAACGGGGCCACTGCCCGTCGGAGGCCGGTGATTGGGGCAATGAGGGGCGCCGTAAGGGTTCTATTCTCTATAGGAGCGAGTTTCACGGCTTCTACAAGGATTTGTTGTAAAGTCGGCTTTCTGAAGGTTTTAGAGGGCCTGAAAATAGAACGAGGTGGGGCTCTGTAGAGTTGATGAGTATTTTGGTAGGGTTTTAATATTCCCAGAAATGGATTGCACAAGGGTTTCAGGAGGGTTCTCGGCACCCGATAATGTTCAGAGGGGAGTTGGGGCTGAGGTTCTGCGGTATTCATGAGCCTACCTGTTTTGCCTGTAGGTTCCTCGTTATATTCCTAATATAAAACTGAGGGATCCTGAAAAGAAGCAGTTTCTGGTGAGTCAAAGTAGGCGGCATGTACAAACCGTTGCCACGAGTTCTTGTAGACCCTTGAGACGCTCGGCCATGTAGGGCAAGATAGTGTGTTACAATAAAAACAGTACATCGTCGTATATTGTAGTATAGTGTATTATGGGAGAGTAGAGCAGGGTTTACGGGGCTTGAGCCGCTCCCGTGGAATGCTTTTGATCTTGTACGCTTCGGGCTGCGTGGTAGGTGTTGGAGGTGATCCCAGCATGCTCCATGCTCCTTTGCCGACCAGCGCAGTAGCCGAAGCTTAGATCAATGCACAAGCTTCCCACAAAGCTCTGCCAGGCATCTCCGGCATCTGGGAGTGTGCAGCCCAGCGGCTGAAGCAACTATCAGCAATTGGAGCAAGTCTCGCTAACCTCCGGATCACACTCCAGCATTCTTGTTTCCAAGGTCCACTACCCCTCCAAGTTCATCAGGAGGTCCTGGACAAGTGATTACACAACGCAAGGTCACATAGGTGGCTTTGTAACCTTCAGACATACGAAACCCAAACGCCCACCAAGCCACTCTGTGCTTTGTCCGCAAAGATGCATGAAGCAATCTGCAAGACCGAAGCGTCCTAGAATCGCCATAAGTACAAACCCGCAAACACCTTGATCTACTACACTATACTATAGTATAGTATACTATAAGAGAATATTATGATATTATTGTTGAAAAAATCTGAAAAATTTTCTGAACAAAAGAAGCTCGCATCATGGACCGAGGCCCGGCGAGGGCAGCTACAAAGGCGCGAAGCCAGGCCTTGGGCTCGCATCGAAGCACCGTTGGGTTGCCTTTTTGAGGAACTCAAAATAAGTTACTACAGTTTTTCAGGAAACCCTGTATCATTTACTCTTAGAAGCTGGAACTTAAGTTTCTTTGTTGCTGTAGCAAGGCCCTATTAGGATCCCTCTTTATAGGTACTCTTGTTTTGGGATTAATTCCTAGGCCCTACGCCCTAAAAGCCTGGGTTGCTGTTAAGAAAAAGGAGACCCTAGATTATCTACTATGCATCCCCCGGTATAGTAACTTAAATTCAGTTCCAAAACAGCAACCCAAACTTTGGCTAATTTTTTCTGGAGAGCCTGCTCGGAAGCTCATTCTGCAAAGTAGGTCGTAAGTTTGTGGTGGCGCTGCTGACAGACCATACCGCCTGCATGCTGAGTTTTGAGAGCACCAGGCAGTCGCAGCGAATCTGAGCGCGTGGCAGCGGGATGCCCAGAGGGGTCCAAACCTAGAGGCTAAAGCTCCAAGAGGGTGTCGGAAAGTTTAGGCTACTCCTCGAAAGAGCATTACAGTAGTACTATTGCGAATGTCATTAAGTTTTACTAGGATTATTGTTGCGCTGTTGCTGGTTTCATGACTACCACTAGTACTATCACGATGATTATGACTATTATCATGAGTATTTTCAAGAACCGCCAGGCATGGACGGGCGCCACGGCGTCGGGGAGCTCGGCTTAGTCCCTAAACCTTACAAAGCTAATAGTACCTATAAAGCCCTCGTTTGGCAGAACCATCATGGAGGTTAGTTACCTCAATACTTGGAATCCGCGGCTTTTCCATGGGTTTAATCGGATTTTGAAGGGTGTCACTTCGTCCAAACTTTCCGGATGCCACTTGCGAACTCGACATGCTCTCAGCTCACAACGATGGTAGTTCATCAACAGGCTTCCATTTTCAGATGACAACTCTCGAAGACACGGCCACAACCCACAAGCTTCAAGAATCTGGTGCTCAGCCCTATGTTTGAACTAGATAATATGTATCATGTTACATATACCCTCTATATATATATGTATATATATATATATGTAATATACTACATATAAGAAATTGCATGCACATATACATATATATATATATATAGGTACATACACACAATATATAGGGCAGCTGAGAATCGGCGGATCCACAGGCCCGGCTACGACAAGATGCCGCAGAGTGGCGAGAGCCGGGGTTGGTCGGAGCCTTCCCCGCTTCTTCTCGCCTGTAGGGTTTTAGGGTGTAGGGTTTGGATCCTGATTCTGGAGTTTTGGGGCTGAGAGCAACTTAAGTTGACTAGCTTCCTGTAGGGTTAATTCATGACTGTTGCAGGGCAGAGCCTTGCACATGTAGCATTCTGTTTTGGTCGAATCGTGTCAGCGGTGCGCGATGCTTCACAAAGTCTCGCTTGTTTGGTTTTTCAGCGTTGCTTGCTATCGACGATCTTCTGATCTCAGCAGATTAATGCAACCTGCAAACAGCTGCTGGATTCAGCCAAGTGTCTCTTGTCGCTGCGTTGCAACATGTTGCAAACATAGCCCAAGATCCTGATCTGATACATGTTCACCCCCGGTGCCTTCTCTCTACTGCTTTTGCTTTGGAAGGGTGTCCTGCAGATGATGATCAGTCAAGCCTAGCGACATGCTGCAGAGGTCAGCACCATGTGGGCTACCGCCTGGTGCAAGGCAGGAGATTGTGGCTGCTGGTGCCCATGTTTCTCTCTGCGCAGATCAGGAACACTGCGGAAAATAGAGAACGGGTGATCACGACTGCTGTGACACACGGCACGGCAAAGGCTCTACTGTTTGTTATCTGACCAGGAGAACCCGTCCTTCGTCATCCTACCTGGGAGTATCCATGCCGACAGCGTTTGATGTCTTGCTGCAAGTGCTTCGAAAACCTACCCCACCTCTTACCGGCACTAGGGTGCCGGCATTATGCTCATAATGAACAGTCATTTCGGCTAATCGAAAGGTCTTGCCTGATCGGCAGATCAATCTTTTTTTGAGATAGGACTCTCCGAGCTTTTCATCCACATGCCGCTGCTGGACTCGCCAATGCTGTACCCAGCACCGAAGGTTCAGTGGTACACACCGACGCCACGGAAGCCGAGCCACGAGAATCCCCTCGGCATCGTCTTCCCGGAGGACACAGAGAAGGAGACGAGGGTGACTGGAGCCCGAGGTGTGAGGGAAGGATCCCCTCCAGAAGACTTGATGATGGTCAAGATCGACGGCGCACTGGATTTACTGCCGTCTGACAACTTCGGGCCGCACTTCTATTGTGCCACAGCGTATTACCCAGGTGAGGGTAACGCAGAGATAAATGCGAGAAAGACCGAATTCGCGGTCGGGAAGGCGAATCCCGCACGTCCTGACCTTGACAATTGCATGCTGCAGAAGACCGTTTTAGTACCTTACAATCGGAAGCAACAGCTCCTGATGGTGGAGATCCACGAAGTGGATCCCGAAGACTCAGAGGTGGAGGACTGTTTGATCGGCCAAGCAACCTTGCCACTGGCAGATCCAAAGATCGAGGCCTCGGCAAACTGGCCGCTGTTCCGTGGCTTCGAAAGCAGCGGCTCCTTGGCGGTGCAAGTTCACATCCCCCAGGTGAATTCTGCGGGCCCGAAAACGCTTGAGTGTACAACACCATCCGTTTGCAAGCGCTCCAAGCGGAGCAATACTCCTCCAAAGGGATTTCCGGAGCCCGCGTCTCCACTTAGCCGGACATTACCGTACAGGTGCAAGCGCTCGGAGCGCAGTGACACTCCTCCCGAGGGATTTCCAGAGCCCGTTTCACCATCCAGAGTGGCGCGCCCAACCCTCCTGGAGAGCCTGCGCTATGGAAAACAGACACCCGAGGAGAAGAAGTGCCAAGCATTCGACGAAGATGCGTGGACACGGGACATGGGCTCCTCCCAAATGTTCACTGGCTGCGCGCCTTGCGATGCGTTTCTGGAGTCCATGCGCAAGGGACCAGATTTGTTGCAGCACTCGCCATTGCTAAGGTCCCTGATGAGTGGCGTGGATCCCCTTGCCGATGTCGACATCGGTCTCCCCACCCAGGCCGGAGGCAGCCGCCTTCATTCGTGCATCAGGCCAGAGCAGGCACAGACGGTGTCAGCTGTGTCAGGCAATGTGCAATACACACCTGCGAGCTACGTGCCAGCAAGGCCACATCATAGCCACATGCCACCCCGCACAAGCTACAATCCAGTCCCCACGCAGCAATCGCTGCTTGGCACATCCAACCCAGCCCGGATGCTGCAGAACCGGCAGGCGAGCTGCATGCCGCAAGTTACAGGCTTCAATCCAGTATTCACGCAGCAATCGTTGCTTAGCACAGCAAGCCCAACTCAGACTTCAACAAACCATGTGCAGTACCGGCAGGCGAGCTACATGCCACAAGCTGCAGGCCACAATCCAGTCATCCAGCAACAATCGTTGCTTGGCGCGGTCAGCCCAACTAAGCCTGCGATGTCAAGCAGTGCACAGCGCGTGCACGCAAGCTACATGCCGTCGCCGTCAAGCCAGAAGCCACCAATGCAGCCGTCGTTGCTTTCCACCATAGGGCCAACCTATATTCAGACGACTTCTGCTGTCTCCAGTGGTGTGCAGGCGATGTTCACGCTGCCGACAGCCACAAGATGCCGCAAACCATGCACTGTGCAGCAATCGCGGGTTGGCATGGCAACGCCAACACAAACGATGTCGACGCTCTCAGGCAATGCGCAGCATATGCCACCGGCCACCGGAGGCTACCATCCCTTCGCCGGCCAGTACTACGTGCGCGTGGGATGAAAAAAAGGTTGTGCGGCTGCGTTGTTTTCTGCAATCTACAGTAAAAGCCATTGCTGGCACAGAGGGTGATTTCTTCGTGCTGCTTGTCGGGTGTAAACTACAGCTGGTTCAGCTCACGGTTCCGCTTTTCTGAAATGGTTTGCACCGACAGTGCGACCCAAACAGCCGGTGTTTCCACATGTTGTTAGTGAAGTTTTTGACACAATTGACAGTTTGGGTGTTGCTTGCAACAAAACGGGTGCGGCCACTCACGGTGATTGCGGTTGCCAAGGTCACCGAAACTGTGCCCCGGAACACAAACAGCTTCTTAAGACTCCTGTGTCTTTGAAGATGAAGTGACCTGACAGGAAAGGATACACTCCACCACCGCCGCCCGATCCGAAGCGCAAGGCCGCGCCGGCTTCTCAGGACACTTAAGTTCTTGCTGCCATGCCTTCTCCAGCGCAGTGCCTAAAGAGCCCAAAGCACTTAATCATGTATTTCCGGGATATACCTTACATCGTACTAAGGGGTGGCAGTTGGGCACAGCAGCTCGAGGATAGCTGCCTTGTCGAAGCTCCCCATGGCTTCAGGCTAACATCACGAACGACGGTTTTGCCCTTTGCAACATACCACTAGAAGCATTCGATATTGGCATTTCGTGGTTCAAGAACAATAAGTGGCAGTGGACTCCGTCCACCATGCAGCAGGGTGCCTTCCTACCTCCCCGACCCATCTTTCCACGAGCCAGCTTCATTGGCAGCTTTGCCCAGGTTGATGCCATAAGTTTTTCGATATGCCAAAACGACATCATCAGATGCCCCTGATGTCCAGATCGCAGGTTCATGTGAGGTCAACATGAAATCTACGAATTTCTTCAAGAAACCTCTGACACCTGCTGAAGCCCACATCTCCAGCAAGAGCTGACGTCTAAATCTTGGTCCTAAATCCTCCACGCCACATCCGAAGCCCTAGACCCGAAACCCTCAACCCTCAAACACAAACCCTAAAACCCTAAACCCTAAACCCTTAAACCCTCAGCCCTCAAACACAAAGCCTCCGAGGCCCGCTCCTGGCTTCGCCGGCGCCAATGCCTACGCCTACCCGCGCTTCCACTTCCAGCCACGCGCCACAGCTCGGGCTTTTAGGCTTTGGGCCTTCTTGGTTTAGGGTTGTTGTCCTTTTGGATGTGGGGCTTAGGCCGTAGGCTCTTGGGTTTAGGATGGTTTGGTCGGCATGTTTACAAGAGATGGTGGGTGACCTTCGCGAGGAACTCGAATGTGAGGGGTGAAGCTTAATTAGCCTGTGCGCACTGAGTAGTTTGAGTGAGGTTTGGGGCACATCATGGTATAGTTGTACAGGCACTACAAGGGGCTATTACGTTGCATGCCAGCCTAAGACCCAAGAGCGTATTTCTGGCAAGGGGCCACCCAGTACTTAGGGTCTCGAGGTTTCAGGGTATACGGTATAGGGTTAAGGGTTTCAGGGCTCAGGGGTTAAAGGGTTACAGGGTGTTACCTCATTCCATACACCCTTGTTTCCGGAACTTTGCAACTGTCACAGGCCTGGCCGATAGTCCAAATTCCCTTTGAGACCCCTAGCTTTTTGGAAGATAGCATGTCGTCGCGATTCGGAGCTTAAACCACGTCAGATCTAACGTGGAGAACTCTGTCGCCCAAGGCATAAACCGAGGAGGTAACACACTTGTGCCTTTGAGGGTGGACCTAAGAAGGGACCCTAATTTGGAGAACTGCCCACCTGATCCTGAATCCTAGAATGCAGGCTGCAACCTCATGATTAAGTTCCGTTTGCCCCTTAAGCTCTTAAGTCGCGTTGATCACTCGCAAATTCCCAGTATGAAATGTTTCATTGGGAGCCTGATTTGCTTTAAGTTTCCAGACTGAAGAATCCGTATCGTTTACTATCAAAGCCCTGCAAAGCTATAAAACATCATAACATCCTGAAGCCAATATGTGAACATCTACTTCCCCACATTCTGGGCTTGGGCTTGATGTACGCATACTCGGCTGGAGGGACATGTGATGGCTGCAACTATGGAAGATGACGAATGTAATTTACGTTTAGAGAGTATCTTGCCTAATTAGGGGGTAGATTAGGCTCTTTGGTTTGCAGCAGCCTGACCTCGGACCCAGGCACGACGTTCCGAGTGGTGGTGCCACGTAGGGCCCTCAGCGACAGAGATATGTTGATGTCGACACAGGCTCACTTTAGTTTAGGTTGGTCTTTGATCACTGTTCAATCTTAAACCTTGTTGAGCCACACGAAATGTTCGAAGTTCCAACCCTGGTGACGGGCTAAATTTTTGCATTTTCCTCTGACACCTGTTCTACTCGCGCCTGCGTACAGTACAATGCTGCAGCAGAGAGGCTGCTCGCATCACAGAGCCATGATCACAACGCGATCCACAAAAAACCCTGCATCTTTCACTGGCTGTTTGTTGTCGGCCTCCTCTGCTCAGGTTCGGAGCAATCCCACAGGAGGAAGCTGACGCCTCGGCTGCTTCTCCACATTGTGTAAGGACAAAGAGCAGACGGCTGAAGCAGCGCAAACGGTCGGAAAGCCTGCACATACTTTGACCCGGCTCGTTCTGCACCGGTGCTAGACTCCTCAATCAGTGCATCAACGCCCACTCTTGAATGCGCACACACCTCAGGACCCTCCAGGATCTGAGCACTACCGGACGCGGCATCCTCAGCGGATGCAGCATGGGCGGCGTGTCGAGTGGACTGTTGGATTATTACTTTCCGACCTTAAGTCACGTCACCTTAAAAGAGGTGCAAGTAAACGATATGCTTTCTGTGGTATGTAAGCTAAAATCAGTCAGTTGGCAGGAACAGAGTCTTTGGAAGAGTTATAAGTTAGCAACTTTATTGAGGTTATCCTATGTGCAACCCTACCTACAGCGTGTGCACTTGGTCCCATGATGCTTCGAGTGCTTGCATCCGTCTTCCGTCGCAGAATATATGGGTTCCACTGTTCTCGTCCACGTTGGGGGGAAGCCTGATGAACAAGCACGCTACACTGAAGGTAGCCAGGTATTGACTGTAACAATCAGATTTGGCTTCTCGACTGAAGCATGAAAGTTTTGAGAGAAGGGTGACCCCCGGGTGGCCACATGCATACTTCACAGAAAAAGCTATCGATTATCTTGACCCCGAAACGGCACACCCCTCGTTCTCAAGAAACCCGTCATAAAACCCTTTAAAAAGCATAACTGTTGGTTTTGGTAGACCTTATAAGTTCCTAGACAAACCCTACAAAAGCCCCGGCTGAACCCAAAGGGTGCCCTTGGTTTTCTGAAGCCCTCGTCTTGAGGCTGGGATTGCGCCCTGGGGCGGCAGCACCGGAGGCACGGACTCCACCTCCGTGGACCCTGAAAAGCCAATGCTTGGAACGGATATTGAGTCGTCATCGTAGATGTCGTCGTCGTCGTGCTCGTTGTCGTAGTCATCGTCACAAGAAGGATCGCTGAGACTTTTCGGAGTTTAATGTGACAGGTATGTAAACACCCATCGGTTAGGGAACTGCCAGCTGTGATTACCACATGTACGGTGTCGGTTTCGACGCGAAAGGCATTTCAGACATGCTTTGCAAGTTGAGATGATGGGCAAAGGGTCAGCGTTTAGGGACGAAGGAATTCAAGCCTGCACCTGTCATGCCATGCCATGGTCCTGGCAGACTTATCTTCGTTTGTGTCCACTTGCAGCAAATCAGATACGTGTGCTCTTGCACTTTCAGCTCTTACTTCATGCTGCCAAGCTAGAGGTCCGGAAAGCCTACCGACAGCTGGCGCTCAAGCTCCATCCGGACAAGCAGACCAAGGACTGCCGGGATTAATGGGTGGGGCCTGTGCTAGAGTTAAATACAACAGCAGGGGCGGACATCCTTCAACGGTCTTGCCGTTCCGACAGGGTTGCCAGAGTAAGGCTTTGTATCTTAGCAGGTGTTGTTAAAGTCTTCCTGGAATCAGAAACGATCCAGGACTTGGACGGAGCCCGCTTCAAGAAGGTCACTGCGGCTTACAAGGTGGAACCCTCATGCAATCCCTCACTTCGGCTCATGACTGAGGTCGGGGGTTAGCTGACATTCAAGACACCACTTCTTCAGAAGGCTTTTGGCTATTTAAAAGCATGCTTCCAGCAAGGTAATCATCTGAACTGTGTGGCATCACAACGACGGCTACAGCACTTGTTGTGATTCAGTCTTTCCTGGTGCTGGCGAGCCCAGCCCACCACGGCAGGCCATTTGCGAAATCCTGGATAGCTGAACTCCACGTGTTGGGTGCGCGCGCATTTGCGCTTGTTCAGCATGCCATGCCGATGCTGTAACATCAGCCGGGTCAGTGCTGCCGACATGCCAAGCAGAAGCAATCCCCAGCGTGCCGAGTTCATATAACAAAAACCCTAAACCCTAAACCGTATCTTAAGCTCAGGCACGACATTGGTAAAGCTGTGAATTCTACAAACATACGAAGCCCCAAAAACATATTTGGTAATTTATTTTGAGAATTGTTGCCTTGTGAAGGAAAAACCAAAAAAGAATTATTTTCATAACAAAAGGGAGTTTCTACCATCATATAATATATATGAAAAATTTTTCGATAATAAATGAAATTTATTTATTTAATATTCTAAAAGATATATTGTTTGCTTTCTTATTGAAATACTTTATATTTCAATTGAATTTCTATATTCTTATATATATATATCTCTAATATAGATTTAATTGTACGAAAAAGAACACGTTTTAATTTTTTGCGTATTATTATTTTGTTATTTGAAAAAATAATAAATATTATTCTTAATTGTAATGGATTCGTTATTTTTAATATCGAATGGTCAGTGAATGATATATTTTTGTGATCTGGTGGAGAAAAATCTTGAAAATTATCTATAATGTTTTCTATTTATTTTAATAAAGAGATATTGATTTCTAATCTTATAAAAATATGATAAAAGAATAAAGTTATTATTATTGAATCGAAATTGGATGACAAAATTTTTGTTCGAAATTATTTGATTTCCAAGAATAATTTTATAAATTTATTTTTTTTATGATTTCTTAAATTTTTTAAATTTTTCTTTAAAATATCTTTTATTTTATTGAAAGTCCGAGATTTTTGGTAAGAGATTATATTTTATTTATATTATTGCTCTTCGATTTGTGCACGTATTAAATATATATTATGATATGTCGGCCGTTTTCTTTCGTTCGCTTTTATAGTAATTTTTTCTCTCTCTTTACTCGTCTTATTATATTTCTTCTCTTTTTTTCTTCTTGGTATGTACGATGGGTTATCTATATGAATAACACTTCTTTATCGTTTTGTGGTAGCTTTTAAAATATTTAATTTCTTTTTTAATATTAAGCGATGATTCGATGGATGACTTGAATACAAATTCGACGGCTAAGCTTCTTGAATTGATTAGAATTATATAGATTTGTCAAAAAAAAATAGACTTTTAAATTTTGATTGTATCTTTAAGCTCATACATTTGGGATTCTACGATTTTGTGTTGAATGACAATTTCGGAAGAATATCTACTCTACGAAATTGTATCGCTTGAAAAATTACAATATTGATAACGATGTCGGACTGGTGTCTTATTGTTATTAGTAGTCGTAAATAAAAATGATTTATTCGAAAATGTCTTTTCTATGAAAACACTGGAGAATGTTTGTGATAATTCTCTGTGCCCTTAAGAATAAGACATCGATTTCTAATTTTTTTAAATAGGACCGGAAATTCTACGAATTGATAGGGTATTGAATTTTTGTATTTTCAAAACTCAATTTTCTTTTTGTAAATCATGGGAAATTTGATCTGACCTCAATATTCATTATTGTGCAATATCGTTTGTGAAATGAGCTTGCAATAAGAAAACAGTGCTGTGCAAGATTTTTCTTGTAAATCGTGTGGGATTTTTTTTGGCCTTATCTAAGTTTGGTAAAGGCTTGTCGAGTAATGATTGCTTTATCTCCAAAATTTGTTCTTTTTTTTTCTGTCCCACCAAAATTTTGAGACTGCCTGCACCCATCCGAGGCTGTGTGTCCTAGAGCCCAGCCCAGCCCCTCGCGGCGCTGGACGTGAATGACGTCTCCTCCATGGCCCGTAGCTAGCTGACGACTAGCTAGCCGCGCTACGGTGAGAGGCGATTTCATCCCGCCAATGGTGCTACTTGCGCAAATCCTGCAAAAAACCGCACGTGAAGCAGTCAAAACTGTTCCAGAAAACAGAAAAGAACCCCTTTGGAAACAAAATTCAATGATTGTTGTTTGTCTTCTTTCCTTGTGGTGTGTTGGGCGGTTGCTGTTAGGTATTTGGGTTTCACCCGCAGTTGTGGTGTGTGTGGTGGTTCTTGGTGTATGTGAAAGGCTTGAAGGATGACAGTCAGCAGAGACGGAAACCCATCAGAGTGTTGTTATAAGTTGGAACAAGAAGCATTGAGACCAAATTTTTGCGTCGTGGCAGCCATAGGCATGAGTCTCGGTTTGGCCAGTATGTGTGTGCATAAACAAAAAGCAAGACAGATTTTCATATAGAGAAATGAGACGGAGATCTATACAGAATTTCATATGAGCAAAACAAAAATACATAAACCATGGATCTCGAGGAAAAAGAATCATGCACATTCATAGCTTCTGAGCTTTATGTTCTTGCCCATGGATATATTGGTATGTGTATGCGAACCATTTGATATAACCGCATGACTTCAATTTTCTTGAAATCAATATTCATGTATTTGTATTTATGTGCACCATATGTGTGTCCGTGTGTATGTTAATGTTTTGCATATGTATGAAAACCGTTTAATATAACCACATGTTTCTTATTACTATACATAGGTTTTTTAAATTGAATCACATGTGTGCGCGTGTATGTGTCTTTGGATTCATCACATGTATGTCATTAAATCCAACTCATGGACCACCGGTCAGAGGGCGGAAATTAAAACTACCCATCATATCACACACGACCGCTTAATGAGAGGGTCACACGTTTGGGATTCTACGATTTTGTGCTGAATGAGAATTTCGGAAGAATATCTACTCTACGAAATTGTATCGCTTGATCCATCACAATATTGATAACGAAGCCGGACTGGTGTCTTATTGTTATTAGAAGTCGTAAATAAAAATGATTCACTCGAAAATGTCTTTTTTGTGAAAAAACTGGAGAATGTTTGTGACAATTCTCTGTACCCTTAAGAATAAGACATCGATTTCTAATTTTTTAAATAGGACCGGACATTCTACGAATTGATAGGGTATTGAATTTTTGTATTTCCATAACTCAATTTTCTTTTTGCAAGTCGTGGGAAATTTGATCTGGCCTCAACGTTCATGATTAAACAATATCGTTTGTGAAATGGGCTTGCAACAGAACCAAGAAAACAGTGCTGTGCACGTTTTTCTTACAAATCGTGTGGGACTTTTCTTTGGCCTCATTCATGTATGGCAAAGGCTTGTCGAGTAATCATTTCTTCATCCCCAAAATTTGTTCTTTCTTTTCTGTCCCACCAAAATCTT
>CAJNJA010019900.1:0-10075 GCA_905231915.1 Symbiodinium necroappetens
CTAAACCCTAAACCCCAAAAACCTATTTAAATTAAACCCCTAAAACCCAAAAATCCTACACCCCTAAACCCAAAAAACCCTAAACCCCTAACCCCTAAAACCCAAACCCCTAAAACCTAAGCCCCGAAACCCTAAACCCGAAGAACGTAAACCCCTAAACTCCAAAAACCCTAACCCCTAAACTCCAAAAAACCCTACACCCCCTAAAGCCCAAAAACCCTAACCCCCTAAACCCCAAAAACCCCAACAACCCTAAACCCCAAAGCCCTGACCCCCTAAACCCCAAAAACCCCAACAACCCTAAACCCCAAAGCCCTGACCCCCTAAACCCCCTTAACCCCAAAAACCCTAAACTAAACCCCCTGAGCCCTCTAAACCCCAAAAACCCTACACCCCTAAACCCCCAAAGCCCCTAAACCCCAAAAACCCTTGGGGGTACATGGCACTATAATTACGACCTTCGTTTAGGGGTCTCGGGTTTAGGGTTCAGTTTTCTTATTTAACGCCTTTTCTGCCATCCGCCAAAGCCTCCAGCAGGGTTCAGGGTTTAGGGTTTACCTCTAGTCTCCATTGTAATTCCTGTTTGTGGTTAACCAAATATAAATAAATACATAAATAAATAAACATATATATATATATATACATCTACCTACCTACCTATCTATCTATCTATCTATCTATCTACCTACAGATATATATATATATATATATATTGGGATCCTAACCATAAAACTGGTCAACCTCAACAAGCAACTAGAATGGCAATATACTATAGGTATGATAAGGAACCCCCAATATAGTATGGGGTAATTCTCAAGGATTAAGGCCTCCATGTTGTACACTTCTCAGCCTGCAATCCCACTTCTAGAGGCGCCCAAGTTACAGTCCTTCTAAGGCCGCAAGCCCGGCAGCTCTGGCAACGCAGCTGAGCCCGAGTGAGTACCTTAGGGGTCTAGGGTTTAGGGTTTAGGGGTTTAGGGTTTAGGGGTTTAGGGTTTAGGGTTTATTCAGTTCAGGTTGGTGGCTCTGTTGGTTCCATAAGGGTTCTCTGGGCGTTTAGCAAGGATCTTCAAGGGCAAAGATCCTGCTATCCGGGCCATAATAACTCTATAATAACTCTCCCCAAGAACCCTAGATAAACCTAAGACCGAAACCCCCAAACCCTCCGTTCGCTTACTTTTTGCTTAAGCTCCCAGTGTGCAGCTCAAGGTTCAACATCTCGTCTCGAGGAAAGGAGTTGCAAGTGCTAAAGCCGAAGATCCGGAGGGTTTGGGGGCCTTTTATACCGTACTTAAAAGAAGGGAAGCCGATGAGCTAGTTTTTTCGGGCAGATGATAGAGTCATATGCACATAAACTCAGGTGAAACCTGACTGGGGTCCTTGCCAATAGATGAGATAGTATTACGAATTATGGAAGCTTATTCATTTAGAGTACAGGCCTCGCTTTCGGGGTCTAAACCATGGCTGTGCAACTAAGGAGAACAGACAGGCCCTAGTCCGCAGTCCCTGCACCCCAAACGCATCGAGGAAGGTACTGTACCTGCATTGATCTGCCTTTTTATGTTGGGGACCTTGAAGGCTTATAAGGTTTAGGAGACCATATAGGGTTTAGGGTTTTGGGGTCTAGGGTTTCGGAGACCACTTAGGGATTAAGGGTCTAGGGTTTAGGAGACCATGTAGGGTTTAGGATTTAGGGTTTTAGGGGTCTAGGGGTTTAGGGTTTAGGAGTCTAAGGTTCAGGGTTCAGGGACCTGCCTTAAGGACGACTGTGCTTCAAACGGGTCTGTTCAGTTTTCATCACATAATAGTATATACCAAATCCCTGTTAAAGGCTACTCAGCACCCTATCCTATGCCATATAAACCCTGTCCAACCCTCTTTCAAGCCGAATTCTTCTTCTGCAGAAATGAACTCTCAAAAAGCCCGAATGCCTGAACCCTTAATTCTAATCCAACTCTTCTCCAAATTCAACTTTGCAACAAGGGGCTGCTCGGCGGCTTCTCCCGGCTTCTCCGACAGGAGGTCGTTCCCATCCTTCCGGTGGCTCCAGGCTCCTTTGCATCTGAAAACTCGAGTCTCTAGAGAAGTTTAGGGGTTTAGGGTTTAGGGATTTGGGGGTTTAAGGGTTTAGGGGTTTAGGGGTTTGGCGGTTTGGGTTTAGGGTTTAGGGTTCAAGGCCGTAGGATTTAGGGGCTTAGAATAGCTGTCAAGAATCAGTGGCTATCCCAGAAATACACCACCCCCCTCCCTCCACCCCTTGAACAGAAAGGGTTGTTTGAAAGCCATGCACCTGCCCACACGGAGTCTACGCCCGTTTGCTAGCTAAACCCTACCTATAGTATCCATTGCAGTTCCTTTTTCTGGTTAGCCAAACATATAATGTATATGTGTTTTGGGGGATCCAAAAACTAAAATACAGAGATTAACCATATATATCTGTGTATGTATATATATATATGTATATATGTATATATATCTACATATATATATAATATACACACATATAGAATAGACCAAAAAGGAAACTACGATGGAGCCTCTAGGTAAAGCCTAAACTCAAGGAAGTCTAGGACTTTCTGTGTTCTGGCGTTGTCAGACTTTCGCTTTCGCTTTCGGGGCGTCTCAGGGCTGATAGAGTTGATAAGGGCTCACCTTGACCTCTAAAAGGCCGACATGTGCAGGGCTCCTTCATGGGCTTCTTATGGCTATTCTGGGGGGTTGGGGTAGGGTTGAGGCATACTGTGATGTTGTGGCTGTCGTGGTTGCTGTCGCAAGGCTGCCGTGTCCCAAGCATCGTATACCCTAGCCCACCCAAGGCACAAACTTCAACAGCCCTGAAAGCCTACAACAGAAGTCTAGCAGCATTACAAGCCCAAGCCCTGCATCCTGAACCCAGCCCTTCAAACTCAACATCCCCAAACCCAGCCCAAGCCATAAGCCTATGTTCCATACTTGCCTTACTGTCTAAACCCTTCTTCCTGAAGCTTGACGCACTACCCAGGAATATACCCCCCAAATCATAATATTCCGGCCCACTGTAATTTAAGGTCTATTCCTTATCAAGGGGTATTGGGCTCTCTGGGTAGCTCCAAGCTGAGGCACTTCGAAGCAACGACCACGCGACGTCGACGGTGCTTTGGTCGGCGTCAGAGGTCTCCGGTGCTTCGAGCCATTGCAGAAGCCCTTGCATGTGGACCTACGGTTGATGATATAAATCCTGCAATACAATTAAGGACCCTAAACTATGGGAATTATGGTATATTCCTTATAATGGGTAATGCAGGATTTATATCATCAACCGTCCCTAAACCCCAAACCATCCTAAACCCTAAAACCATCATAAACCGTCCCTAAACCCTAAACCCTAGACCCTAGACCCTAAACTGTCGCGGGCTAGGGCGACAGCTGGGGCTCAGATCTCCAAGTTTGAGGGTCCTGGAGATGGTTCGCGGGTTTCTGGGGTTTAGATGGGTTTAGGGTCTTGGGGGCTTAGGGTTTAGGGTTGGGGGTTATGGGTTTAGGGTCTTGGGGGCTTAGGGTTTAGGGTTGGGGGTTATGGGTTTAGGGTCTTGGGGCTTAGGGTTGAGGGTTTAGGGCCTTGGGGGCTGCTATGGGTTTAGGGTCTTGGGGGCTTAGGGTTGAGGGTTATGGGTTTAAGGTCTTGGGGGCTTAGGATTTAGCGTTGAGGGTAACAGGTTTGCAGCGCAGACTGACTGTAAGGCTTGAGCCTGCAAAGGCAAAGACAACAAAGTTGCTCCGTCCATGCGGCGCATCCAACATGAAGAAGTGGATTAGGGATTTGCGGCATAGTTCGTGTAGCGAGGAACCCTGCGGAATAGTGAAGGTACTTATTTAGGCCCTGAGATATTGCGTCTTGGCCTAGTAACTCTGCACATGAGCTTCTCATGTGAAGCCACAGCGGCTGCAACCGCAGAAATGAGGGCCTGGAGTCATGAGTGTCCACAGGGTTGACCTTAGGGGTTCAAGGGTTTATAGGGTTTAGGGTTTAGGGCTTATAGGGTTTATAGGGTTTGGGGTTTAGGGTTTAGGGCTTAGGGTTCAGGACGTTCGACTTTTTGGTCTTGAGCTTGGGCAAAGCCTCAAGACAATTAGGGAATCGACCACGCAAGAGCTTTGGTTTCAGATGATCTCAAAAGTCTTCGAGCACCACCAACCGCTCCCGAAGAGCCCACCTAGAGTAGTTAATCAGGATGCCTTGGAACAAGGAAACAAATCCAATATCTTAGGGTCGTCACTTGCGTTGTAAAAGTACATCGGTTTTCCTAGGTCGAACAGGCGAATCCTCGTAAGATTCAGGCTTTAACGTTTAGGCTCAGGCTTTACCTGCACACGTGATCATTGTACCTACTTTCCAGAACAAACTTATGGGTACGATCCTACAACACGACAGAGCAAGGTAACCCGAAGCAAGTACCGCAAAGACTGCAGGCAAGGTCCGCTTTAAGCGTCCTAATGTGAGCAGCGCACTCTTTCTAGGCCAGGGACCCTGGCTTGCAGATCTTGCCACATGACAACCAGTTTAGGGCTCACGGTGTGGGGCACGCAGAACATATTGTTTACATAGAGATATGAGCATGTGCTTCCGGTTAAGAATCTTCAGTCTTTAGCGGTTCAATCAACGTCTGACCCTTACGGTGCAGCTCCCACTATACACTCTGCCCTGTTTGAAAGATCGTTCCCTTGTCGGAACCTGAAACCGGCAGTACCCTCCCAGTGACATGTGACACCCTTAGCACTCTCCTTCTGAACAATTCATTACATGGGACTTACCGAAAATTAGGGTACCTTATTTGGGGGTCCTTATAATAAGGATCCTACTATTTAGGGTACTATATTAGGGTCCCCTTATTTTCGGAAACCGCCGCATTATGCAAGAGACCAACAACCAATTCAGCAAGTTCTGTGGCCACGTTGGGCCTCGTGCCCACATTTGGTGCCAAAGCCTCCAACCTTAGTTTGGGGTTGAAAGGTTAAGGCTAAGGGCTCGTTTACGGGCTACTACAAGGGGTTACTCTAAAGTTCAGAGGGTTTTGAAAGTTTCCTGGTTCAGGGTTTTGGCTATGCTGAACGTTTTGGAATTAACAAGGGGCTCCTTGTCATACAAAGGGTGTAATAATATACCCCAAAACCCAATTCTAATGGTTAAGGCTCCTAATATAGAACCCTATCATAGATCCCATTTACCGGAACCCTAATCTAATGATTAAGGCTCCTATATTACGTTTCTAGGGCTCCAGGCCTTCAGAGTTGGCGACCAAGCTGTCGTATCACCAGCAAAATGAACACTGTTTAGGGCTAGGGTTAAGGTTGAGGATTTTGGGGGTTTAGGGCTTAGGGTTGAGGGTTTAGGGTTTAGGGTTTCAGGGCCTGGGTTTAGGGTTTAGGGAAGCAGCACACTCCACACCCATCAGCCGTCCCCTGCTTCGGCGGGCTTTTGACGCGTTGAGCTTGGGCATTTTGACATAGACGAGTGCGACAGCTTCTTCCGGGCTCTTACATCGCCTGACACCGCCGGATTTGGATAAAGAAGCATAACCTCGCAGAGACATGCAAATTGTCCACAAAGCAGCTTTGGGAAACACCAAAAATGCTAAACTCTTATAAACTTTAAACCCACATTCAAGTCATATCAAAAACGACGCAAACAAAAAAAAAACAGAGCCCCGCAAGCCCCACATCCATACGCGCGAACCCCTGATCTCCTTGGCCCCGAAATTCCCCTAAACCCCAAACCAATAAACACCGAAGCCTTTCGGTGGTTTATCCACTTCGGTGTTTACCTATAGTTTAGAGTTGGGGGTTTTGGGTTTTGGGTTTAACCTATATAGTCTCTTACCTAGAGTTTAGGGCTGCGAGTTTGGGGTTTCAGGGTTTGACGTATTCTAGTCTCTACTGTAGTTCCATTTTTTGGGGTTCTAGCAATCTTATATGTAGGATCCTACAAGGAGTCTAGGGTGTAGAAATTGAGGTTCAGCGTTTAATAGGGGCTTATAGGGGCTTATAGGGTTTAGTACAAATCCTGCCAGTAGCCCGAAACCCCGTGAAAGAGCGGGGAGCAACATCCTTAATCTGCTGCAGAGCTCCCAAAACAGAAGGTAGCTGGAAATCCTGCAACCTATGAGACCTTGTACCATTCCACACCTTAAAAAGAACACTACCGTCTCAACCCTACAGCCTAAACCATGACACCAGGCCCATAACCCTCAAACCTATAAGTCCAGAAAGGAAGCCCGTGCCATAAAACCCTACGATCTGCACAGACCTTGTAAGCCCTTATACAACCTTTAGAAATCGCCTCAACTCAAAAATGAGGTCATCTTGGGCAAACATTTAACATGACACATGTCCAAAAAACCTACCTATTACCCTAAACCCTAAACCCCTAAACCCTAAACCCTGCGCTCCCCGTTGCAAACAGGACGAAGCAACTGGCAGGGGAGGTCCCGGAGCAGTTTCCTGCAAAGCAAAAAGGCGCCAAGGTTTGGGCGGGCTTGGGGTTCAACGTTTCTTTATGGATTTGGGTTCAGGATCCTACGGCCTGCTCATGCGCGCCGCGCACACGCCGACCGGCCCGGTAGTTACGAGGGTTCGTGGGCTTCGCAGCCGACAAGGTAGCGCCTGTCGCGTTTTTCGGGGGGAGCGGGGGCACGGGCGTGGAGGCCCCGAAAGCATCGGTATTGACGGTCTTTCGCGGAGGTGACTTGTCGAAGACAACGCGCCTGCCGTTGTTTTCCGCGAATTACGTAGAGTCCAGACCAACCATGTCCCAACCACAGAGCATCCATGTCCCAACCATGGTAACGTCCACACACACACACACACACACTCCATCCGTTCCCACACAGCATCCATGTCTCAACCATGATGACGTCCACACAGACTCCATCCGTTCCCACAGAGCATCCATGTCCCAACCATGATAATGTCCACCTAGAATGTCCAGGCGTACTTGCTCGTTCTCATGCCGCCTCTAGGGGGGTTGGTGACGTTGTGGAGGGGGGGGGGAAGAGCACCCATGTGATGCTTAAACCTCTGTTTCCATCTGTTTTGGGTTGCCAGGTCATTCCTAAAGGCTGCATGGGGGCACAGTCCCCACAACTTTTTGAGCTTTGCAGCAGACAACGCCTGGCTGAAGCTCTGACTGCAAGGTTGGCCCAAAATAACGTCTGCCCAGCAACTTAATTGCTGCGGGAACCCCATAGACACGCGCCTTCATGTGTCCAAAACCCAAGCCGCAGCACGTTTTGAACTAATACTGCTTCTCAAAGGACAGAGGTTGTATACCCTCAAAGTGCTGCGCCTGCCGTGAAATCCTGCTAACCCTGGTATTGCGTCCTCGAACGGGCGCGCGTGAACAGCCCGTTGGAGTTTTAGCGTTGCATTAAAGTTTCTTTGATTAAGGTTTCAGGGGTTGTGGTTTCTATGGGGATTTCGGAGCTTTAAGGTTCTACAAGGGTTTAATATTCAGGGTTTTTTGGAGTGGGATTCAGGGTCTGGGAGTTCGTTTGGCTTTGAAAGCATAGGGTATCACAGGGCGCTGCTTTAACCTGCCCTCTGTTTCGGGATTCGGGCTTGGTATCCACGGGCTTGGGCTTGTGTCTGCCTAGTAGCTGCGTAACGTTCAGGTGAATCGGTACGTAGGTCATAAGGTACAGCTTGGGGATATCCTGACTTCGACTCTTTGCAAACCTGCGCAGTGTAGTGCCCCTATTTACTCTAAGCAGGCTTTTGCGCAGTATCCTACGAGGAAGGAGGTGCCGGATAGAAACCCAATCCAACACAGTCAGTTACTGTCTTCGTCAATCAGGCTTCTGCGGAAAGTTCGGACATGGAGTGGGGAGAGCTTTTAATCTTAAGAGTCCTAACATTTCATGTTTATGGATGCCGTGACTTGTGGGGATGGAAGGTATAGAGACGACAGGCGTGAGGCGAGCTATCAGGCTCTTTCACTAAACGATCGTTCGATGTTGTTCTGATTTTCGATAAGGAAGGCTATGCTGACGCACAGAGGTACTCAAAGCGGCCACTCTCAGAGCTTACTCTACAGCCGTCAAACTCCAAGACCTGAAACCCTGAACCCCTAAACCCCGACACCCTAAACCCCTAAACCCTACACTGAAACCCCCAATGCCCCAAGCCCGCACCTCGCGGTGCAGCAGTGTGTTCTGCAAGTAGTAGCTCTGCCGCCTGTGGCCACGCGAATCAAGGCCTAGAAAACCTTGAGACACTCTTCCAAACGTCTCTTCAACAACTCCATAAAACCCCATCAGAGCAAAAACTAGACATCGGTATCATGGAAACATGTACATCACAACCCATATATAAGCCCCAAGCCCCAAAACCCCCATAGGAAACCCGCTTTTCAAGACCCACAGCTCTGAGCTGAGGGGCGGCTTCTTGCCCCGCGCTTCCGCCACCTCCGGAGACGTCAGAAAGCTGAAATCTTGTTCTGATGGGGTTCTGCATCGAAGATTCTTTCAGAGTTCTTTAGCGGCTTCTGTAAGGGTACTAGCACGGGTCTATCAATTTTCGTTCTAGGGGATTTAAGATTTTGGTGTGTGAAGGGTTTTGCGGGTTTGGGGGCTTTTTGTATCGGCGGTAGGACTATATGGTTAGTTGCCAGGTTTATTGAGGCTCTTTATAACCATGCAAAGGTCGGCAGGGCTTTATAGGCTTTTTGTGGGTAGTCATAAAAATGGCTGTAGTATGGAAAATCATGCTCTCAGTCAGCTCTACACCTACTTACAGGGTCCCCTGATCCCTAAAAGTAACGAAGCCCGATAAACCTCAACCTTATAAACCCCAAACCCCATCCCAATGCTTCCAAGGACCTTATAGTTCAGGCCCTACGGTCTAGCTTTGTGATAAGAAATTTTATTAAACAAGAAATTAGACTCTGGCCGGTCCAGAAATAAATTCTTTGAGACTCTCGTCCAGAAGGAAATCCTACGTAGTCATAGTTTACTACCCTTCTCGCAAACCTGGTGCCAGCCCTTGTAAAAGCCTATTGCTGGCAGCAGGGGCAGGAGTTCCAAAACCCACCAAAAAATCGCTTTTTAAAGGTGCGGGAAGCTCAAAATGGTGGTATTGGAACTGGTCAGGGCAGGGGCAGGGCAAGGGCAGCAGCAGGGCAGCAGCGCGGGCAGCAGCAGAGGCAGCAGTTCCAAAACCACCAAACAATCGTTTTCTAAAGGCGCGGGAAGCTCAAAATGGTGGTTTTGGAACTGGTCAGGGCAGGGCAGCAGCACCCTAGAGATCAGAGGGCGCGTCTAAAATATTGAGTGCGGCACTGTGGATTTAACCACAGCGTCTAAAAAAATTTCGCGTCTAAAAAGCTGAGCCGCGCGTACTGTATTTTACAGTATTTTTGAAAATAAACACGCTGGATTTTAAACACGAACTGCATGTTAAACATATCCGCAGGTTTTTAAACATGGATTTTAGGGTTTTTAGACACGTTCGCCTATTTTAAACACGAATTTTAAACACGAGCAGAAATATACATGTTTTACACATGAATACACATGCATTTCAGCAATGCAATCTTATGGTCATCAACTTTGAAATCAAAATTAAACATGTTTAGACACGATTAAACATGTCAAAAACATGTCTCGAATGGTTGCGATGGGGAGAAAATGATCCGTTCTGCCAGACCGTTCATGTGTACTCAATGCAAAACTCATGCGAGGTCATCGAGGTCAAGATCAACCATGAGGTGACATCAGCAACCAGCTTCATTTTGAGGTATGCACAAATACAACATCTCAGAAAATATTGCACCGTACCGGGTCCAGAAACGTTTGTAAGTTCTGTTTGAAACCCAGGGCTAAGGCAACTGTCAAGAATCCGAGGCCACAACACATGTCAGACACTTCAGGCCTGGGGCCAAAACACATGCTAGGAAATTCTGCGTTTTACCGAGGGCCAATTCTGCTGTGTTTTTCCCCAACAAGTGTTTGGACACTCTGCCCTGTACCCGGGGTCCACACAAATGTTAGGACATCGTTGACTGGGGAAGCAGTGGAAAAAATAAACAATCCCGAACGAAGTT
>CAJNJA010019901.1:0-10075 GCA_905231915.1 Symbiodinium necroappetens
GGGGCTCGGTTCCTCCACACGCACACAATAATAGCAATACTAGCAGCAGCAGCAGGAATTATTCGTCGTAGCAGCAGGAGGAGTAGTAGTAGGAGGAGTAATAATAGTAATAGGAGGAGGAGGAGTAGGAGCCCCTCGCTACACCCTAATCCTAAAGCTTTACGACTTCGGCCTAAGCTGAACAGTTGCACTCTGAATCCGAAATCCCTAAATCTAAATCCTGAGCCGTCGAGGCATCGTACGGTCATTGAAAGCGCCTACAACGACGTTGCAGGTGCTGCTGTTGGAGTACCCTTCTGGCCCCCAGTTAGGACCACGATCCAGCGGTTTTTGACGCTTTGCATCACAACGGCTACTTCTGCCGCAGCTCTCTTTTTCGCTTGTTCCGATAGTGGATGATTTGGAATCCGGGGAATGGCATAGAGACATCTGGAGAAACGGGTAGCGGGGTGAAGTGACCCGAAGCTTGAGCCTTTCATCAAAGCCAAAACCTTTTTGGACTCCGAAGCCCTGGGCCCCAAAACATCCCAAAACGCAAGGCCACGCAATACTAGTCGGACACTTGCAACCGATAAGCAGCATATCTGCAGCTAAACCCCTACAGAGATCTCAGAAGCAGAGCTTCAGACGCTGCTTGCGGCAGGTCCGCTGCCCCAGGTCCCTTCTGGCCTAGTTCAAGCCGTGATTGAGGCGGAGGGCAGGGGTTGTTTTAGGGGACCCCATTGATGATTTCTACTGCTGCTGCTTGTGCTGTTGCTGTTGCTGTTGGTGTTGTTACGAGCATGCATGCACATACTCGCCATATACACGCACATGCGCGCACACATACGTACATATATTCGATGTATGCATTCGAGGCATCTCCGAACTTGGCTGGTGCAGAGTCTGCGCTGACCCGCCAGGCGGAACTTTCGGTTTTGGGTTGAGGTTTGAGGCCTGCGGGATTTTTGGGGTTTAGGGTGGACGCTTAAGAAAGACAAACAAACAAGCATTGATTTGAGAGACACCCTTCTGAAGTAAAGCGATCTTCTTTGTTCAACTTGGCTCCAATGGATCGCGGACGGGGCCAGGCTTCTTGTTGCGACAGAGCCTTAGAAGAGGATTCCCGGAGTCTCTAGAGGGTCTGCAGGGTTTCAGTAGGAGTCTGGAGGGCATGCCATTATCATCTCTTGCTTGCAATGTCGGTAAGAACCATGGCAATAATATGCCATGTCCGCGGACGGCTTTCGTTCCTCCCTTTCTATCACGGGGGTGGGCTCGTGATGATCTGAGTCTGGAGGCTCCCTGAGACTCCACATTTTGCTGCTTGTGCCCTCTGTTCCAGTCCGTGGACCTGTTCGTCTTTTTTGAGCAGCATGGCAATCACCAGTACCAACATAATGAAGGCTTCTCGACTGATGCTAGGTGCCTGTACCTTGGGCAAGCAACCTGTTGTCGTCCCTGTTGCCCTCAAGGCTGCTTTCTCCCAGAACCGGAAACGCCAACATTCGAAAATTCCGTCGTGGCTTATCATCCGATTCATGCCAAGCAGCCCTGAACCCAAGCCATGCCCTGCCCGGCAGATCGCGACGCTGATTGCGCAGCTCAGCTTTCTTGAGATATGTGTGCAACGACAAGATGTACATGAACTTGTGTTTTGTGCTTTCCACATACTCCGTCGTGGTGTCCCAGTTTTTGGCCCCTCCGTGCACAGGAACTTACAGAGTATGCTTCCATTCTCATGACTTGGCTACAAGCTTGGACGCCCGCAAGGCACAAATGCAATCACAGCTTCATAAAGTTTCGACCTGGACCAGATCAGATGTGTGGAACGAGAGACGAAGCCTTGATTAAGGGAGAGACAAGGAGGCGTTTGGGAACAAAGGCGTGACCCTGTAGAGCGACAGAAATGATCGGTAAGGGAAAGAGGTGTAAAAATGCTTGACCCTGTGGAGAGAGAAACAGGGGCGTCTAGGAAAAGAGGCGTAAAGAGATGGAAAGAGGCATGTAGAAGGGGAGAGACAAACAGAAGCGTCTGGGAAAAAATATGTTTACAGGCATGCATCGAAAGCAGGCCCCGTTTGGCACTGCCGTGTTAGAGACAGTGGCTGCCGCTAAGGCGGAGCCGGCTACGCAACCGCCCCTGGCAAGATCAAAGGTCCGGGGAGGCAGGAGGGAACAAGAGTCACTACGCCAGGATTCAGATTCAGTATTTGGGGTTTATTTTCGGCCCAAAACCTGGAGACCCGAGTGCAACCTCGACCCTAGAAGCCCTGAGTTACCTGAAGCTCCAGCTCCTCCCCTCCTTATCCGTCTCAACCTTCCTCGGAGGTTTTCCGCGTTCTGCTGGAGGATGTGTCACGCGTTCTCGAAAACGCACCCGGGCGATGACACTCGGGCATCACTGTAGCGGTTTCGGTCGCCAGACCCGCCAGGAACAGGACCCTGCTTGGGGGTTCAGGGTTGAATGCTTCAGGCTTCAAACCTGGAGTTCGACTTCCTTTTCTTGATCTCATGGTTGCTACTTCTGATACCTACTGTTGATGTACTGTTCTGAAGAGGCATCGTTTGCTGTGCTAGTGCCATCCTTTCTAGACGCTCGTCTTGATATGCTGATCATTGCTGTGATGGGTGTTGTGGACATCGATGTCCAGAGCCCAGTGCTCTTTTTTTCGCGCCGCGAGACAGTTGAGTTAATGCAACCCTGTCCTGACTGGCTTTTGCTTTCCCGTGAAACTGTTCCTGGTTGGGTTTAGGCCCGTTTAGGCTGTGAATCATTCTCGCGCCCCCTGCCATGTACAAAGGCGTTTCCGCACATAGTTATTCCGGCCTGATGGCTTTCACTCCCAGGTCAAAACCCTGTGGCCTTGAACCCTACACCGGGAGCCCGACATGCAAAGCCCTAAACTACTTGCGCAAAAAAACTACCTTTCATCCCAGCTTTACCCCGTAGTCCTGTGCCAGGAGCTTCTAATGCGCAAACCCGAAGCTCTCGCCCCTAAACTGTGGCAGAGGAAGAACCATTCAAAGGCCGTCTCGGAAGGCAGAGGAGGTGTCTTGATCTGGGAAGCTTCTCACCGGTTGCACAGAGCTACCCGTAGGAGCAGACGCAAAAGGCCGCAGGTCTAGTCTTGCCGGCTCTGTCAATGCTGGGGTTTTCAAGTGTGACTCAAGTCGAAAGAACCCGAGTTGAGGGCCCGTAGCAAGCTGATGTAATCGGCCATGTTAAGCGAACTTGCGAGGCCTGGATTGACCGTAGTTTGCGACCAATCCGCCGGTGCTAGGGTTCCACTCTTGGCTCAGAAGTGACAAGTGGAAGCCAAAGGGAGGGGCACGTGACTAGCAGAGCGACTCGAATCATGCCAGGCGGGGAATGCCTTCAGGGGTCAGGGCTTAAAAGTGAGATTCATTCTAATACCAGTCATCGTATCTTGACCTAGGAAAAAACAAGCCTAACAACACATTCGCAATGGCACAAATAAGACTAGCTTTCATATAGCTGTCGGAAGAACTGGTGATATCATTCCCGAGGGTAGGGAATTACCTGTGAACAAGTAAAAGCCCCAGAACTCTCGTGAACTTGTGACCTAGCGTAATTATTACGGCTTCTTTCTAGGTTCAAGGCTTAGGCATTTGGGGCTTTAGGCGGGGACTCCTTGGGGTTTTTAGGCTTTTCAGGGTGCACACTTTTTGTAGGTTAGAGCTTCTCATCTAGGGCATCCAACCTCACCCATCTAAACTCGCATCACTGAGCTCACGCTTAAACCACCAACCTTCCAGATCTGCATAGGAAGACTCTCCTTTATGCATCTCGCTTTCTGGCCCTACGTACACGGGAAGCCAGGTATGTAGGTATTTATCGCTGTAGGTATTTATCGCGCCAAATGGAAGGGGCCACGCTAATCCGCAAAATTCAAGACCCGAGCCTGACCGGTACACCTTTCAAACTCCGCCCCTCGCAAGGCGGAGACCAGCAAAGTGGGGCAGTTTTGTTTTTTCCGTAATCCAGACGTAGTTTTTTTGGGGAAGGTGTTTCGTGCGGGACGGAAGCTGGACTTGACCGGTTTGCCTAGGTCCTACACCCTCCCTCCACACCCTGAGCCCAGAACCGCGTTGCGTGAAACGGGCCGATCAGATCCGCAAGTTCCGCAGAAGTTTTGCCCAAGGTCCGGGCGAGCCCCCTGAGCCGGGGCCTTCAGTGTGGCTCAGAGTCAGGTCAGGTTCAGGGTTTAGGATCTAGTGGGGCTCAGGGATTTGGGTTTAGGTTGACACCGGAGACTTGAGGACTGTGAGTTGCAGATGCTTTCATGGGCGCCTTGGTTGTAGAGGGAAGACTCCAGATCAATGATAGCGCTTCCATTCAGAGACAGGATGTCTTTGGAAAGTTTTCTTAGGAGCATGACCCCCACTCTCCGATGCCAGCCACGAGGCCCCAAGCAAACTCCCCTCTCAACCACAAGGCGTGACTCCGCCTCACATATTTGCTGTATATAACATCATGGTGATTTATGTAAAGACCCTGTGTCTGCAGAGCAAGGCAAGAGCTGCTGTCGCAGTCTGGGCAAGAGCACAGTGATGCGGACCCGTGGGCTCACGGTTTCTTTGTCGTAAGTGTGTAAGATAGTAGAACTGCATGAGGACAGGGCAACTTTACATATATGAAGCGAAAATCACCAGCTGATCATGCTTGCTGCCAATCATTAGTAAGTCTGAAGCTCTCCGCTTTGCAGATTAGGTAGGGCCCAGGTGTGCAGGATTTCGTGTTTTCGGCCTCGCCTGGAGAGTGGTTCAGCGATTTGGCGGATCCGAGGTACGAAACACCGCCCGTCAAGGCAGTGCGCCTTCATACTGCAGGTAGGTTTTGAGGCCTGGGATTCTTTTTCTGCCGCATCTTTGGCCTCTGAAACTCCCTGGCACCAACGCGGACTCGCGAAGGACATGCAGCACGTGGACATTCTGGAGCAAGCGCGCAGGGAGGCACCGTCAAAAAGACACCATATGTACTATATACTACAGACTATATACACTACTATGGGGAGTTAGTCAGCGGAGATGGTTGTTGAGGTTCTGGCCCTACTGACCAAGGCCGCTGATGTCAAGTGCCTCGAAGCATTGATAGTCCTTTGGATTTACCGGTGCGACCTCAACAGAAGAGACGAGCCAGGAGTGATAACATTTGGGGTCCCCACCCCTTGGCATGCATGAGGCGCGCTAGTACAGACGATCCCGGGGACTAAAGGCTTGTGACATGGTTTTGGGGACCAGGATGCACGTTGTAGAATGAACATGCATGAAACTGCTACTACTTGTAGTACTGCTACCATTACTACGACGTGCTGCTGTTGCTCCGCTACTGCTACTGCTACTGCTACTGCTACTACTGCTGCTACTACAGCGATGACGACCAACTACTACGACTGCTACGATCTAGTGCGACTGCCTAGTACCACAAATACTGGTACTCCTGCTACTGCTGCTGCTACTAGTGCTACATGCATTCAGCCCCCTTAGACTCCCTACAACGTACACCCCAAGCCTCCTAAACTCCTAAACCCGGAACCAAATCTGGCCAAACCCGAAACCTAAAGTGGGCCTGTTCGTGTGAGCGAGCCAAGACCCTGCGAAGGTGCGCACTGCACGGCGGATTGCGGTTGCCTCGCTCCTCCTAGCAGGTCGGTAGGTCCCCTGTTGTAGGTTCGGAAAAAGGGGACCGACCCTCATATAGGCGTTACTGAAACTGAGGATGACAGGGCCGAACAACAGGATCCTTAATATGAGGATGCTTCAAGATCCTTGGTTTGCTGGACCTGCCCGGTATTCTGCCAACGAGTTGGTCTCTTCCCTCATCGAGCTTCATAGCGAAGTCTACTTGGAGGACCATTTGCAGTTTCAGTTGAGGGTTTAGCATGGGATAGGGGCGCTTAAACTTTGGCATTAGCCGCGCCCAACATATACCTGCTTGCTAGGTCCCACAGAAGCATGCATACGTACGTACGTACATACATACATGCACACATGCACACGCGCACACTCACACACGTGCATACACACATATGGAAAGATGTGACTGTACATACACTCGCATGCATCTACCTACCTACCTACCTACCCACCTACCTACCTATCTAACTATCTATCTGTGTATCTATCGATCGATCTGTCTGTCTATCTATCTATCTATTTATCTATCTCTCTATCTCTCTATCTCTCTATCGATCTATGTATCTATGTATCTATGTATCTATCTATCTGTGTATCTATCTATCTGTGTATCTATCTATCTGTCGATCTATCTATCTGTCTATCTATCATTCTATCTCTCTGTCTATCTGTCTATCTGTCTATCGACCAATCTATCTATCTACCTATCTTTCTAGCTATCTATCTATCTATCTATCTATCTAGGGGCCGATCTTTCGGCTTATCTTTCCATCTATCCATCTATCTGTTCCTATCTGTAGTCTGGAAGTCTGATGAGCCGCTGGTTTCACCAGCTGAGAGCCGAACGCACTCAACTCCCGCGCGAAGGCGCTGCCTGCGCCGCGTGCGCCGCCGTAGCACTGCCTTTGCCGGATGCCTTAGCGACTCTCGCTCGGGTTCAGGGCTCAAACTTCAGTCTCGCGCTATTGGAGGAGGGCTTAACGGTTCCGCAATCTCGTGGCCGGAATGTCTCTTGCAAATTTTCGCGCCCATTCCCTGTGGCTCACAGTTAGGGGGGTATCTTAAGGTGGAATTGGTCAGTGGTGCGCTCACCAGCAGCATGATCATGCGCGACTTGAGATAGCTGCAGTTTATGAGCCCGACGGGTCACTCATATGGATCACCGAGGGTTGGTTTGACCCGAAGGGGTTGGTGGCTGTTGGCATGTGAAAGAAACTCGCAGAGTCTGGTTAAGTGGATTTCGAGCCCTGGTTTGAGCAACATGCTCTTGAAGGCATCGTATTGTCTGAGATTGGCAGGGCAATGCTGCATGGCTCCCAACTTCTCGGAGCAGTATGATTGATTCCCGCACATGTTCATCTGTTTCCTTTGCTGTCAGTCCGGCTGACGCGCTGGTCGAGCTCTGACCTGGCCGTCGAGAATGATTCTCAATACCGTGGATGATGTCGCCCACAGTTGCCATCCTCTCTTTGCCCCGCTGCTCCTGCCCATTTCTTGCTTGTCAGCGGCGCGACTGCAGTTGTGGCCTTTTGGGGTCTGAACCCACTCGCCGTGACTGGCCGAGGGGAGATCTGGAGCTTGTGCTCAGGGAGCGCGGTGGTCGCAGCGTCGCGCGTCGCTCCCTGCCCTCATGTCTGAGAAAGGAGCGCCGCCGCTGCCGATGTTGGATTCCAGCAAGGGGCCGCGCTTACAACGCGGTTGCGTCTACTTGGTTTCGAAGTTGGACGAGGCGAGGTCAGCCTCCACGGTGAGCCGGTGCACGGGTTTCCCCTGGAACTAGACTTTCAACTGGTGCTTGTCGCATTTGCAGTCGAGGCTGCTGGAGCCGAGTTGAAAGATTGGTTGCAGATACGGGCGACGGACTCGAACACCCTTAAGCGTGTGGAGATTCCTCTGAATGTGGCCAGGCTCATCGTGAAGAACGCCCGCCATAAGCTGGGCATGATGAGTGGCCTCAAGCTTGTGGGCATCCGTTCCATATGTCTGCTGAAGTGGCGCTGCCGTGGCGAAAAGCCGAGATGCAACGGACAGTCGACCCAAAAGCTGGTGCCGCTTCGGAGGCAGAGCTGCTTGCACTGGAGTCCCCAGATACGGTTCTGATGGCCGTCGCCGTAGAGTCGTAAAGCTTGAGGAGGCCATTACTGTCGTACACATGAAAGTCTGTCTTGTCTCGGACTGCAGCTCAGTGGCAGAGACATGAGGGACGTACCTTTCTTGGTCTCCACAAGCGGTGTGGAATGGGACTTTGTGCACAGGGCGACGAGAAGCCTTTGACATTCTCGTGATCCGAGGACGACCATGATAAGAGTAACGATGAAGAAGAAAAAATGATAATGATGGTAGTGACGAGGATGATGTTGCTGATGATGCTGATGGTGGGGATGGTGAACTATGCACGATGAACGATGTTTGCGAGGTTGTTGCGGTTGTCGCCGTTGCCGTTGTTGTTGCTGCTGCAGCTGACGATGATTGACGATGTTCGTGAGTGATGATGGCTGCCTTCACCCTGAACTTACACCGCTCTCCAGTCAAAATCCTGACCCCTACATCCTAAATGATGAAACCAGCTTGGACCCTTGAACAGTAAATCACAAAACCACCAAAGCCCTCAATTGATTTGAAGCACTGGAATGACAAGGCTCTCCACTCGTGGGTGGCCGGCAGAAGTACAGCGCAACGAGGAGATTCCATGTTTTGTTGTCTCATCGTGCAGTTCTATTGGGCGGTTGATCATATTTGTTTCGTACTTTCCGATGTCCAGAAAGACGGAAACAACATATGCGAACAGCCTTGGAGACGTCGAAACAAGAATAAGCCAACAGATCGGCAAGTACTTAGCAGTGGTACAGCAGAGAAAATTTAGTCAAAAACATGTTCATACAACTTCATATATGTATATATATATATACATACACACACACGAAAACAACAGCAACCATTCTTCGAATATAGATTCAGAGAAATGAAGACGACAAGCGAGAACGTTTGCCAAGAAAGGTGCATGTGAAGGAACAGGAATCCAAGGTTAGAAGTATGCACCTAATATAGACCCCCAGGCCGTTTCAATCAGTCCCTGCATGCCGGCATGCATACATGCGCTCACATACGTACTGAAGACAGACATACATGCCCGAAAGCATACATGCATACACACGTGGATACCCACGAGAGGAAATTTGGTCTGGCTGTATTGAATTATCTGTTATTGTACGTAAATAGAAGAACTACGTAGCGAAATGCATCGCCACAATTCATGGCCTCGTATTGTGTGTGAGCACACCGTCGGTTAGGACAAATATCACGAAGAGTCAGCTTATCACAGCCTGTCAGTGACAGGAGCTTCATCGCCCATGCAGGGCTTCATGTTATGAGAGAAAATCCATTCCAAGCAGTCGTCTAGTGAGTTGCACCTGTTTTCCCATGTCCCTCCGAAGGAAACCGTGCTGGACGAAACGGTCTACCCCTTGTTTCCAGGCATGGCTACTGCATTCTAGGATCACCCGACATCCGAAACCTTAGGAGTCAGAGATTTCAGAACAGTTTTTAGGGTTTAGCATATGACCAGGGCGGAAATTTAGAATGACGGCTCAAGTGGTTGTTCAGTTCGGAGTGTAAGGAGAAGCCGCTGAGCTAAAGGCTTCCTATTTTCAAGCAGTGCCCAACCCTTGTCACCTTCTTCCAGCAGGCTTCCACACAGCCCCTTTTCTTCGATTTTTTTGGTTTCTGTTCTTCTTGTCGGTGGAGTATTTGTCCTTCTAGCAGTCTAGCTGTATTATTGTCGCAGTCGTCGTTGCTGTTGCAGATGTGTGCGTCATGTCAGCTTAGCTACAGTGGTCGTGAGTTGATTTCGATCTCCATCCTGAGCTTTCGAAAACCAGAACAGCATCCCGCCTTCAGGCATGCCGACGCTCGAAGTTGGCTGGGCAAAATGTATCACCAATGCTGTCGGGTCCCCAGGATACAAATCATGACACTCGCGACAATGCTGATGATTGCGAGTTATAAGATAAAGATGAACGCCGCGATTTGTGGGGAATCAGTGTGCAACATCTCAGAAGTCTAAGTGTCGCTCGTAGTACTGAAGATGTTCGTGCCAGATTATGTGTTGTACCAGCATCACCGTGGCAGTTTCTGTGGCTACCGTCACAGATGATAGACAGAGCTGCCAAGCAAACCATGATGACACCTGGTAGCAGCACCGCAAAACCCCTAGAGCGGAGCGGAAGCACTACACAACAAGGCAGCAGTACGCAACAGCAGCGTCTTCGAGAGGTCCTCCTCTTCCTGCTCCTTTCGGCACAGCAACGACAACAATGATTATCACTGCTCCTGCTGCTACTACTCGTACTACTACTCCTCCTCCTATGACCACTACTACCACTAGTACTTCTGCTGCTACTACTGCCACCACTGCTACTAGTACTAGTAGTAGTAG
>CAJNJA010019903.1:0-10074 GCA_905231915.1 Symbiodinium necroappetens
TTTCAGGGTTCCTGATTATGATTTTCGGGTTCTGTATTATAATTTAGGATTCCTTATTATGATTTCCTTAATAGTGAACGTCCTGTATAAGAACCCACTGTTCAAGAACCTTCGCCCCTACCCCCGGCGGGATTCACAAAAAATCAGGTTGCTTCAACATTGAGAACCTTAGGATACCCTAGCTTTTGGGTTGAGGTTCTTTTTTTTGTTGGGTGGAAGTGGTTTCGTTGTGGCTTGGCTTGTCGTGAAAACACCGGACATAAGAACCTTAGGGGGATAGGGTTCTCATTTTGACGGTTGGAGCCTTGGCGCTGCCCGGGGGCAAACACGAAGTGGTGTCTGACACTATTTTGGTTTTGTGTCGGGGCAGCGGCAGGCAGGGGTGGGTGGGGTGGGGTTGGGGGCCAGGATGGGCAATGGCAAAAACGAATTAGCGTCAGACGACTTCGTTTTTGCACGGGGCAGCGGCAGGCAGGGGTGTGGTTCGCGGCAGGGGAGAATGGATACCGCGGCCATTTTGGCTCAAGGTACATGCTATGTCTAGATAAGACTGCGACTAACAACTTGAGCCTGCCCTAACTCCTCAGCCGGTAAAATCAAAGGCAATGGAAAATAAGAACCTTAGGGTAGGCTACTTTCGCGGGATGGGGTTCTTGGACAGGGCTCTCACTGCATATAAAGGCCTTAAAACAAGATGGGTTAATCGGGGTTCAGGTAGACCATAAGCAGAAGCATTCTTCTCTTCCCCACCTAGCAGTCAAGCCTAAACCCTAAACCCTAAACCCTAAAAAGCGTTTAGGCAACTTCTGCACGCTTCACAGCCGCATAACGAGTCCGAAGGATCTTGTCGTCAAGGACCTTCGACCTGAAGCTGATCTCGTCGAGTTCCACAGCCTAAACCCTAAAACTTAAAGCCCTAGACCCTAAACCCTAAGCCCTAAACCCAAAAAAAAAGGCAAAATCAAGGAAAGATCACTTTGGGCAAGCCCTGGAAAACCCTAAACCCTAAACCCTACCTGCGGATCCAAAACCTACCGCTTTATGGGCTCTACCCGGCAATCAAGGGGGTCCTAACCCACTATTTTGTAGGGTCTGGGTCGCAGGTAGATCCTAGATCCCTAAAGCCTAAGAAGCCCCAAGCTACTTACAGCAGAAGCCAGAAAGGTGGAACCTCATTATCCTTAAGGCAAAGTATAGGGAATCCGAGCACTAAACATCCTAAATCCATGTTCCAACACTAAACCCTAAACCCTGAACCCTAAACCCTAAACCCTGAACCCTAAACCCTAATCTCCGGCCTTGAGGGAGATACCCAGGCCGTCGACAGCCACCTCCGAATTTGCAAAGGACCACCATGGGACCCTCTTTTAGAGCTTGGGGTTTAGGGCTTAGGGTTTAGGGTTTAGTTTAGGGGTTAGGGTTTAGGATTTAGGGTTTCCCAGGGGGATCATATACACTACCATTATGGAATTAGGTCTGAAAAGACCATCCTTATGAAGGTTTTGGGGACCTAATTCCAGAATAGCAGCATATATGGACCCTCGGCATGAGCCCTGAGAGATCTACATACATCTTTAGAGGTTGGGTACTGCCCCCATACAGTAACAGTCTATAATGGGGCTACTACTAAGGGCCCGATATATCCATATTATGAATATTACTCCACTGTTACTGATTGGGGGCAGTATCCAGTTTAGAGGCTTGTTTAGTATGATTTCCTTGCACAGCAATACAATTCCCTAAGGGTCCAAGTACTCATTACTTAAGGACTTTGGGGCCTTTATGGGTACCAAAAACCATAAATAAGGACTACTTGGACCCTTAGGGTAACATGGAGCCTGAGAGAAGGTACCGTGATGGACAACTGTGCTGTAGCAAGAGGCTCTATGGGATTCCATGCTTTCTTCAAAGGGGGTTTACCAATTCCCTGAAAATCTGCCCCCCAGAATCTATGAAGCCAGCGGAAAAGGTTCGAAGCGTCCTCCAATTCCCCAGCACCTATGAATTATGAACCCGAAAGTCTCGAGCCTGAAATAAGTGCCTCGTCGCGAATCGGAAACGACGAACCTTTGAAAGCCTTGGCCATATGGTTGGAGAGTACACACAAACTCCCAACGTTGGAGGTTACCTACTGAGCTGCTCAGAGGCTTTACACTGAAGCGGTCTGAGCGACTTGTCGAAGTCTGTCCTGCCCAGAACATGGGAGGGTGCCGAGAAAAAAAAAAACTCCTTTTCAGAGTCTTACATTGTCGGATACGGCGCGTCTTTGACAGTATAGCCCTCCCACAGACAAGGGTTTTAGGGTTGCTTCGGTGGGCTTCTTAAAACGGCTTAGCTTACTCAGAAGTTTGTGTGTGTGTCTTTCCTTGTTAGGTTTGAGGGTTCACGGTCTAGGGGTTCAGGACTATAATACTGCTGACAATTCTACACCTATACAATCAATCACCTTGTGGGTAGTTCTCTACATCTTGGGTCCCTTTTAGGTCCTCAAATAGTATGGCACCCCTATTATAAAAAAACAGGACCTTATAAAAGGTACCCCCAATTAGACAACTACCCATTTGTTCTCTTCAGAACCGGGGCTAACTTCAGTTCAGATCTTGATGGCTGCGGCTGCGGTTAAGTTTCAGTGCAGCCACCTCTAGACTGGTCCGTTGGGATCTAATTCCATAGTGGTAGTATTTATCTTATATGGACCCTCTGGGGAGAGGAGGCCCCTAAACTCCTGAACCACGTGAAGCTCTCCACCACAAGACTCCGATTCCATCTCTACAGGGGCCCCCTGCAATAATCTAAAATAGGGGCCTACATAAGTACCAATGCTATGCTGTGGGTTCCTGGTCATGGTTATAGCATAACATACCCAAAAAACCCCAGTTTTGATAAGGCCCCTATATCATTTTATATATATATAGGCCCTAATCCCTAAACCCTAAACCGTTATATATGATGTCTTGTGGTTAGCCCCTAGAGCCTTGAGCTTGGAATTACATTTCAACCGCGAGACCTTCGAAAAACAAAAACAAAATATGATGCTCCCCGCCCCAGAGTCCAAAACAGCCCCGAGAACCCTAGCCCAATGCTCTCCCGACCCCAGAGGTTCAGGGTCTCCAAAACCCCTTAAATCAAATTTAATTAAAGACTATGCCTTAAATCATAATAGGACCCCTAGTAAGACTTAAGGTGTATTAAGGGGTGTTTGGGGTCTCTGGGAGGTTCAAGGTCTTGTGGATATGATCAGAATATGCAGCCACATAGTTGCCCTGTAAAGCTCCTTGTATCTAGGAAGGTCGGGCTAAACCCGTCACCCCTAAACCCTAAACCCTGAGGCCCTAAAGCTAAAATCTAAACCCTGACCTGAGTTGTGGTGGGTGCTGGACCCCATTCCAAGCACCAATCGCGCCCCTCAAAAAAACAGCCCTCCTGAACGCTAAACTTTTGACAGCGCCTGTACACGATCCTCTCGTTCGAAACCACCATATCCCAGTAGTTGCGGGACATACCTCTTCCATGCAGAAACAGCAGGGTCGAGAGCTTCACGGCTTGGGATTTATGGGTGTGAGGGTTTATGGCACCAGCCGGGCAAAACGGTCAAAAAATTGCCTGCACCAAGTCAATCACTATAGAACAGTGTTCCGGAGTATGTTATATATATATGTGTTTATATATATATATAGAGAGAGAGAGAGAGTAGAACTTACACAGAACACAGTGACTGGCAGGGGATGCAGTCTTTTAACACCGCTGTAGTTTAACCCGCCCGAAGGGACTGAGGTCAGGGCAGTTCTGCTCTACCCATAGGCCCCTAAGTCGTTCCTTCTTGGGATTACCTTATAGGGTTTAGGGTTTAGGGTTTAGGGGATCCTAAATATAAAACCATAAAAAGGAACTACTTAGGGGCCTATGGGTATCAACTATCTGTACTGCGAAGCCTTCCAAGTCAACCTACGTAGTCCTGGTTAGGGTACGGCTAAGGGTTTAGGGTTTTAGGCGGTTCGGGGTGCAGGGAAGAAAGATATGTGACTGCCAACACAACATGGACCTGCACAGATGTGTGATGACTTGCACCTTTTCCGTCGGTATACCCTAAACCCTAAACCCTAATAGGGCCCCTCGGAGGCTCTGAATTGGAGTCGTTTGCTGAGCGAAGCGAATCCCCGCCATATGCTAGACTTAGCCTTGGGGGCTTTGGGCTTAGAGTTAAGGCACTTTAGGGTTTCGTGGCGGACCTTCCTTTTGAACAGCCCCCACCCCGACTGGTGAAAGGAACACTGCCAGGTGCCAGGCATCGGAACCATCTCCTTCACTATGTTGCCGACCAGGCCAGCTGATTGAGCATGGCCAAGCTTTAGAATCTAGCTTCAAGTTACCCTCATGATCTGGCCGTGTGTGTGTGTCACGTAATGGACTTCTGGGAAGGAGTCCTGGCTTCGTTCTATTGAGGTGTATTCGAATCCTCTACACCCTAAACCCGAAAACACGACTAACACGTGCGAGTGCTTGGGTTGGTGATTTCCAAAACAAGCTCGAAGAAAAGGGTGCCTCAACGGTTTCACGGCGGCTTGTTCAAGGGTCTGGCTGTAGGATTTAGGATTTGGGGATGAGGACTTGAGGCTCAGGGTTTGTGAAGGCATCCATACAATGGCCAATGGCATCTGCACTCTGGAAGCAGCTGTGGAGCCAAGAGGTGATTTCGGAGCGCACACTTCGTCCACGTATCAATCTGACTGCAAGAGCCCGGAATTCGTGTCAACATCTCTATTTCTGCCGGTTCAGAGTCAGGCCCTTGTCTTTCGCTGCGGATGCAGGCAGTCAAGGAAAGCCGTGCTCAGGTGTTTCAAATTTAAATTGCATGGCAGAATCTGTTGCACAGTTGATGCGATGCAAGAAAGGGCGGATACGTTGGTGACAAGCCACCGCTGCATTTGCGGACCAACGTAGCTTCCGAGCACTGAGGACCTATTGCCTGCAACGATAAATACAATTGCTGCAGTTGCAGCTCGCATCATGTGCGTAGAAGATCTGGAACTGTACATGCATTCTGCTCTCCTTGAACACCACAAACTCCATGTGATCCACTACGCCCCCATGTGCTCTGCATGCTCCAGTGACAGAGTCGTAGGGATTGCCGTCGCGCTGGTCTGGTGCTTTGATCCAATGCTTCGTATCTACAGTAGGGGCCGTTTCAACGAAGCTCTCTCCAAGCAGCACTCGTGCGACCAGTATGCATCTCTCACCCTGCGCATGGCGACACTCCCTGAAGTTGTCTGAAGTGCACTCATTGCATGTGGTGTAGAAATCCGATTTTGAAGCATTTTGAGCGAAATACGTGCCTTTACCAAACATGCAGCCTGTCATGTCGCCGCCACGCTGGGGATCGAAGCCCGTGCGGAGGATGCCTTCTGCCTTCCGGAAGCTCGTTCCATGATACAGCAGGTATTCGTTCATGTCCTTCCAGTATGGCGGCACTTCGCATTTCATAGCTGTCATGCCATCGATCCTAGTGCAGGCGCCACAATCACCCCGAGAACATCTAGCACGTCGGGCTTGCTCGTACTCCTGTTGCTTGTCCGCATGAAACAGCTCACAGATTCGAGTCACTGATACTCGTGGTCCACAGCACCAGTACCCTGACCTGGAGGAAGCTCTATGCTTCACCATTGAGGCATGGAACATCTCCGTCAGGGCCTTATATTTCGGCTCGTCCCTGGCCAAGTCTCTGGAGATCACTGTGGCCTGAGGTGGGATCAGAGGAAGCTGCGACATAAGCACTTGGTGATAGTGCTGTCGGCCAAGTGCCAAAAGTGTGTTCGCCATGTATGTCGCCTCGCGCAGAGAGTTCAGTTCAGCTGAGATCGAGTCTTTGGCTTCATTGGTTTCATTGAACAAAGTGGTCATGCTCGCAAGCTCTCTCTGCACGGACTCCAGAATGTGCGCATGCCTTGTCTCGGCTTCTTCGTGCAACACAATTCTCGACGCCAGCTCCCCTGTGACTTTGGCTTTCTCGGCATCGGCTTCTGCAAGCACTTCGTTGAGCAACTCACCCGTGCTAGCTAGCTCCCTCTCCACGGTCTCCAGCCTCTGACGGTGCAACGCCTCAGCTTCGTGCGATGCGTTCCTGGTCACCAGTTCGCCTGTCAGTTGTTGCTTAGCAGCTTCTGCTTCTGACAGCAAGGTGGTCATTGATTCAAGCTCCTTCTCCATGGACTCGAGCCTCTGCTTGTGCAGCGTCTCTGTTTCTTCCTTCACGGCAAGTCTTGATGCCAGCTCAGCTGAAACCTTCTGATTGGCGGCTTCTGCCGCTTGCAGCATGGACGCCATGTGTGCAAGCTCTTGCTTCATGGACTCCATGGAACCCCTGTGCCGGGTTTCTGCTTCCTCGTGCATCACAATTCTGGATGCCAATTCTCCTGCAACCTGCCCTTTGGCCACTCTTGCCTCATTGAGTAAGGAAGTCATGTTTGCAAGCTCCTTCTGCATTGACTCTAGCCTCTGATTGTGCAAGGTCTCGGCTTCTTTGCTCAAAGCAATCCTGGATGTGAGCTGGCTTCTCAAGGACTCCAACTCTCGTTGCTGTCTCTGCACGGTGTCAGAATGTCCCTCATCCGCGACAGAAACGTTTGGATCACTCTGATGCATGGAGGCCAGCTGGCTCCCGTGCTGGCCGGACGAGGCTACCAACACTTCTGCTTGGTCTGCTTGGATGACTGACTGCAGTTGCGCCTGTAGTGTCGCATCCTCGGGACACTTTGAAGAGGGCTGAAAGGAGGGCTCAGGCGGCGGCCACTATCTTGGGGGTGTTTGACTCAGGCAGTTTGGCACTCGGAATCAGACTGGGGACTCACGTTGCTACAGCTTGGGAAATCACAGAGACATCTGAGAATCGCCGAGCCTTCAGCCACAGCATCTTCAGCTTCTTCACGTTGAGCCGCGATGCTGAAAACACCTGACAATCCGACGCAGGAAAGCAGGATGCGCAACGGTAGAATTGTCAATATCTGATTCATGAGAACGACGACCATTGAGCAGGAAGAACAAGACGCAAGGTGCCTGTTGCCTTCCCCACGGGAAATCCCCGATGCCTGTCGAACACTATCGGATCGGCTGCAGCATGAGGGTCTCCAGGTGCAAAAAAAGTGAGACCTAAAAACTAAACCCTGGGAAGCTCTTAGAAATGATCGATGAATCTTCCGGCAGCTTGAAACTTGTCCCGCTGCAAGTAATGAGATGCTACGGTGGATGCGAGTCTCGAGCATGCCGGCTACTGTAGATGCCGAGCTTGCATGGGGCTGATGTGTGCCTTGAGCCGAGACAGGCTCAGACGGAAAGCTCATCCGGATTGCTTTCTGGCTCTAGGAGCTTCCCAGCTGGAACGGTGCGAGTATCTAAACCGTATTGGCATTAGCGCTTGGACTTCAGGGGTTATAGCGCCAGAGCCCTAAACATCGCAATGAACCGGACGCCGGCAGCATCGAACGGCTTTCTTACGAGTCCTCGGCGAGCACGCCATGGAGCTGCTTTGCAGACCACCGACGCGCCATGGCTCTGAAGATTGCATTTACTAACGGTGTGAAACTCTGAGACCATGCAGCCGTCTTTCCGCCTGCAGGTTGGAACACGGATGGGGGCTATTCCAGATCGCTCTGCCCCTATTGATGTTGAATTTCCCTTTTCCTGCCTACCTCCCTAAAGGACGAGAAGTCGACCAAGGATCCTGCCTTGAGCTACTGGAGCTCCTATGTCAAGGCCCTATGTATAAGGGCAGGGACCTGCCAGACTCACAGCAGATGAGGCTGCAGCACAGCCTGAACAGGACAAAATCCCAAAGCCCTAAACCCTATGAACCATGAACAGCACAAAAACCCTAAATCCCAAAAGCCCTAGATCCCTAAACCCTGAACAGAACCAAAACCCTAAAGCCCTAAAACCCTAAACCCTGAACCCTGAATAGAACAATAACCCTAAAGCCCTAAAACCCTGAACCCCAAACCCTGAACAGAACAATAACCCTAAATCCCAAAGCCCTAAATCCCAAAGCCCTAAAACTCCAAAGCCCAAAAACCCCAAACAGAACAGTGACCCTAAATCTCAAAGCCCTGAACAAAACCACAACCATGCCCAGTCGAAGCAAGGAGGCTCCGAGGCTCAAATTGAGGATAGGGCTTATAGGGATTAGGGGTTTAGGGGTTAAGGGGGTTTAGGGTTTAGGGTGTAGTGTTTTAGGGATTAGGGGTTTAGGGTTTAGGGTTTATAGGGGTTTAGGGGTTAGGGATTACGGGTTGAGGGCTTGGGGTTAAGGGTTTAGGGATTAGGGAATAGGGTTTAGGGGTTTAGGCTGTTTTCGGGTTTGGGCTTGGGCCTGGGCAGAAGTAGTAGGATCACTTGACAAGGTTGATCGAAGAGGCTGGTAGTTTCTCCAGAGCAAACAGACCACGCTGCATGCAGCTTGCAAGCTTTTTCTTTCCTGTGTGCGCAACAGCCGGAGCCCCGGGCAGCTCACAGCGACCTCAAATTGGACACGAGCAACTGGCACAGCGTCTTGAAGCTTGAAACAAGATCTTACCAACATGCCTGAGGGTACAAGCTAGCAACATGCCTTCACTAACCTGGTATATCGGGCTGACTGTTCCCCAACCTCGAGAGATGTCAGCAAAAACTCGTTCAGCTCAAGCTTCCGCACTTGCAAGGGCTGTGGGTAACCTTATGATCCCTAAACTCTCTGGTGGTTTGCAATAGATTAGAGGCCTTGCAGCCGGCTGGCCGGCTCTAATCGATGATGTCCGCGAAGACCAGGTCCTGGAGGGACTCCTTTGCAGAGTGATCCAGGGTTGTGGGATGTTGTGGGGCTTGAGGCTAGGGTTTCGGACCGGGGATTGAGGGAATTTGTGTTGATGCTTTGTCGAATTTTCCGGCCGGGATGGACGAATTTAGGGTTAAGCTCTCGAGTTGGCCCCACCTTCAGGGTTTAAGCCTGTCGGTTCTGAGGCAGGGTTCATGTGTTCGGGATATGGGTTGCCCTAAACACCAAACCCCGGTGCCTTGGGCTTCGGGTTTGGGGAAGGGCTCACAGGCTGTTCTGTAACCTCGGCATTGCGGTTTAGGCTTAGGGGCTAGTCTGTAGGGGCTCGGATGGCTGCTGAAGAAACTCGAACATAAGGGCCTTAATAAAGATAGGGCTCCTTGAAGGGTTCCCTTTTACAGAGGGTCTACAAGGGTTACTATAAGGGTTTAGTATACGGGGCCTTAGTAAGAATAGGGGTTTCTGGGGTACCGTATACTGTGCTATTGTTACAATAAGGAACCCCAGCAATAGTATTCGCAATTATTTGGGCCCCTATACTATAGCCATAGCAGTCTCCAAGCAGTGACCTCTGGTTGGGGCCCACGCCCTATCTTAAGAACCAAAGCTATTCGTTTGTTCTTGCCTTTTGGTCGTTGAATGTTTGCGTTTTGTTTTGAGTCGTCGGGTGGGGAGGGTCTCAGCATAAACCACAAGTTCGAAATGATTGGCACACTATAGGGTTAGGGTTTAGGGCTTCGTAATTACATGGTAGCAAAGGGGCCTTACCAAAACGATCTGCAATTCGACTCGTCCTTCAGCGCAAGTCATCTAAGCGAGTCTATAAGCAAACTAGCGAACCGTACCCCCTTGCTTCTCCCAGTGAAACGTTGCTGCATAAATCATAACGAAAGGGCAATACCGACAACGCTCACGCTGACAACTTAGATGTCCATAGTGAACCCCACAATCGAGGGTCTTCTTGCTGGCAGAAGGATTTGTCAAGTTTCTGCAAGTTGTAAACATGTACAGGCCGAGCGATGCAATCACATGCACACCATCATTATTTGCACGGACGAGAAAGCACAATCAATCACTTTGCACCCAACGCAAACCATCCCTATCGACTTAACGACTAGTAATAAACACGACCCCAACTGGAGAAACATTCATTCTACATCTGCAATCCCTGCAGTCGTAGTAGCGGTAGCAGTAGCAGCAGGAGCAGCAGCAGCAGTAGTAGTAGTAGTTGTTGTTGTTGGTGGTGGTGCAGGTGGTGGTGCTGGTGCTGGTGC
>CAJNJA010019904.1:0-10074 GCA_905231915.1 Symbiodinium necroappetens
CTTCCGCCGCTTCGTGCAGCTGGGCAGTGGTCGTTTTTCAAGTCTTGTAGGGTTTAGCGATTAGGCTTTAGTAGGGGGTGTTAGGGTTTCTTGAGAGATGGTTCCGGGTCAATTTTTGCTCTGGGTGTTAGGTTCGTTGATGGTTTGCTTTCAGCGCCTTGAAACCTCTGCTTGGCAAGGGATCCCAAACACCCTAAACCCTACACCCTAAACCCTAAACCCTGAACCCCAACACCCTAAACCCTAAACCCTAAATCCCAAAACCCTAAACCTACCGTAGAGTTTGGGGTTTGCGGTTTAGGGCCGCCGGCCATAGGCCTGCTTCGAGGCTCCACAAACACTTGAAGGTTCATGGGTAGTTATAAGCATGGTTTAGGGCTTATAAGGTGTATAGGGAGTCCGCTACTGTGGGTTATAACTATAGTTACCTTACCTATAACCCCACTTCTAACTACCCATGAACCTCCAAGCAGGGCTCTGAACAGTTTGCCCTTCATTCAGAGTTCATAAGGTTCCTCTAAGGCATCTACTTGGAGGTTCATGGGTAGCTATAAGCAGGGCTATAAGTAGCTGTAGTTATATAACACTTATAACCTCTATTAGGGGACTTATAACCCTAATTATTACTACCCATGAACCTGCAAGTTTAGGCAGTTTCCTATGGTTTTAGGGTTTAGGGCTTGAGGGTTGTAGGGTCCAAGGGCTTTTTCGTGTAGGATGCTTTAGGGCCATGGGTTTCAGATTTTCAAGGTTGCTTGAAGCGGTCCAGAAGGGATCAATAGGGCAACGTTCCGGGCATTACGGCTTAGGGCTTTATGGGTTCAGGGGTCGGAAAGACATTAGACAAGCACCTGTTCATGTCGCTACTTCCCGGCGACAGTGCCCTTGATATGACACTACAAAATCGCCTGAGCTCCAGTAGTCTGCTTTAGGACTTGGGGCTTAACCGCTGCACAAGAAAAAAAAGTAGAAACAGCACGACCGGCTGCTGTGATTGTTGTTGCTGGTGGTGGTGCCGGTGGCAGCGATACTGCCAGCCGCCGGCGATGGTGCGGCTTCGGTGGGGTCACCACCAATCCCCGCGAGCCCGGAATCAATAAAGGCCATTCCTAACCTGTGAGCCTGTAACCACCTCTGTGCCGCAATCACTGAACCCTAAACCCTGAACCCTGAACCCTAAACCCTAAACCTTAAGCCCGAAGGCCCTGAACCCCGAAACCCTACTGCCCCTAAACCCTACGGCCCGAAAGATTCCTGAAACCCCCAAAGGACCCCAAAGGTGCCTTCCACTTGTCGATGGAGTCCACACCGGAGCCCCCACCGGCAGACATGGCCATCTTCATGTTCTTGCTCCTCAAGGCTATTAGGGTTTAGGGTTTAGGGTTTAGGATTTGGGCTAGTGCAAGGGTTCCTGTCTGTTTTGTACTAGTAGGAGCAGGGTTTGTAACCTCGGTCATACGGCTCTTTTCTGGCCGTCTGGCCAGAGATCGCTTTAAGCTTGCTTTGCCTGATGCCGAAGAGCACGATCCAAGAAAACTCGCTGCGCTTGAATCGGCCCATGTCAAGTACAAGGCACAGCTTCACCCTGCATTGTCCGAAAGAAGCGCATTTCCGGGCACAACCTCATCTGTGCACAGCACGGGCGACAACTCGACGAAGCCCATGCGAGCCCCGCACACCTGCAAGCCTTGACGGAATTTCGTTTGAGCGGCTCTCGTCAAGCAATCTGCCCAGTCCGGGAAAGGTCTGCACTTGTCTTGCACGTACTTCTCGAGACAGAGGATTGGAAACGACATGGTGCTCCCATACACACCTAAAAATCTAAACCCTAAACCCGAAACCCTAAACCCTAAACTCTAAAACCCTAAACTCTAAACCCTGAACTCTAAACCCTAAGCCGTAAACTCCTAGATCAAGAGGTTCGGACGAAAAGGATTTCCCGACTCCGGCCTTGGGGGTTCCCCAAAAGCGGCAAACCCTGAAATCAGACACCACGAGCTGAACACCGGGCTGTAGGGATTTGGGGCTTTAGGGGCTTAGGGGGGTTTAGTGGTTGTTTTAGGGCTTTACGGCTTTAGGGCTTTAGGGTTTGGGGTTTTAGAGTTTTAGGGCCTTCAGGCTTTGGGTTTTAGGGGTCGAAAGCTTCAGGGGTTTAGGAAGTTAGTGGTTTAGCGTTTACGGCTCTAGGGCTTTCGGGTTTAGGGCTTTGGGGTTTTATGGTTTCAGGGTTTAGGGCTTTAGTAGTAAGCTTTAGGGTGTAGGGTGTAAGGTTTAGCCTTAACTACGAGGGAGCGAACCCCTCTTACGTTACCACACACACACACACCCGTTTGTTCATAAAGCTGGGCGGATGCAGCGCTGCCAAACAACATAAGCGAATCACTTTTGAAGATTCTTAAACATCGAGGCCATACTGATCATAATAGGGCTTCTGGTTGAGACCCTACCATAACTTTACAGCTCTGTACGGACTATAAGGTCGTAGTATCACTTGTTAGTCGACCCCTACATTAACTGTTGAAAGTCTGCAGGCATCACCTGTTCGAACCCCAGTTGTTAGCCTACGCAAGAAAACCCTAAACCCGTAGATGCCATATATCGTATGATACCCTAAACCGAATACAAACCTAACACCCATCACCCTACGCCCTAATACCCTAATTATCCCCAAACACTACAACCCGAATACCCTAATACTCCTAAAACCCCTCAAACCCCTCCGGGCTGGGTCGCAGACTCAAAGGCGAGGTAAAGATGCCAGTTGTCGATCAGTGCCATGTCCTGGCTACGGGTTTCGGGAGCACAAGGGCTCCCTTGATTAAGTGGTTCCTTTGAGGGATTTCGGGTTTAGGGCTTGGGGTTCAGGGTTCCTCGTTAAAGGTAGTACAGGGGCTCCCTGAAAATTCACGGTTTAGGGTTTGGGGCTAAGGGTCCCTTACAGGTGCCAGAAGGGTTCCTGCAAGGGTAGTGGTCACCGCAAGGGTGCTGTAGAGGTTCCTGGAAAGCTGGTATGTAAGGGTTGCCTTAAGGGTAGTACAAAGGTCCCTGTAAGGGTACGAAGAAAGTTGCTTTTAAGGGCGTTACAGTTTTAAGGGTTCGGTTGACCAACTTTAACATAACGGGCATTGACCGGCCCGGCTGAGTAGGGATTTATTTGTTCTAGGGTCAGAAGGAGATATTTCCCCCCTTCCTCCGCTTTGCCCCGGTTACAGGATTAATGTTGCTGAACATGAGAGGTCAAGGGGCCACATCCTAAACTCCAAACCCTACGCCCCAACGACAGATCCACTAGAAGAGGACCCCCGACACCCCCCCGCCCCCCCCCCCAGGCACAATCTCCCTCCACAGCTTTGAGCCGCAAGGTTTCGTAGTGCAGAAGCTTAGATATTCAGTACAAATCCTCCTTGGAGTACGTAAACTATACTCTACCCCAAAGCCCTATTCTAGTTGCTGGGCCCACTCATTAAAACTCCGAGAGCTAAACTCCCCAACTGCCCCACTCCTGGACGAAACTGCTGTAGCCGAAGACCTTCACACCTCAGTGTAGCCGGGAATCCAATAAGGGTTCTACACGGGTTCTAAGGACGGTTCGACAAAACTTTCACGATGGCTTCAGGAAGGGTTCTACAGGGATTCTACATGATTTGTTTCGACGACCCCAACATGGGTTCTGTAAGGGTTCAACTGAGGTTCTACGAAGCTCTATAAGTGTTCTCTTGGATTTAGGGTTTAGGGGTCTGGGCGCTGCAGGGCCTTTGGCTTTTGTTCGGCCGAAAGGGGTAGCACGACGGTGAAACCCTAAACCCTAAACTCCAACAGTCTAGGCCGTGAACGCGGGCCCGCGTCGATCAGGAGCGACGATCACGAACCGCTTAGGCGCATCACTGCAGAGGTTTTCAATCTGAACCCTCAACCTTACTTCCCCAAGAAGCCACGGAAAGAAAGGGTTAAACTTTCACATTTTTTTAAAGTATAAAAGCCCCAAAATATCAAAGAATGGGTATTGGGGAACTAAGAAACCCCAACCCTAACCCTAAACCCTAAACCCTAACCCAAAATTTTAATCTGGACCCCCACAACACCTCGGAACTCATCCCGCTGCAGTTGCAACTGCCAGCTCTGGCACTCAAGGTGTCTTCCCTCACATGAGGGTTTAGGTTTAGGGTTCCAAACTAGCTGGATGCGCATCTTGTCACGGCTCTCCTGGTGGACCGCTTAAAGCCCCCAATACAAAAAACACACCCCAATCTTCGCATTGTAAACGCCCAAAAGTATAGGTAAAATACTGGCCCAAGAACCTTAAAACTGCTATTATTTCACAGACTTTTGGGGGCCCCACAAACCCCTAAACCCCTAAACCCGAAAACCCGCAAACTTGCGTGCGAAACAAACGTCCCGGGACGAGCACTCTTCCCTCGACCAGTGCGGAATTTGAACATCAACTCCTGGCATTGCCCTAACCCTCCAGATACCTCCTAAAGAGGGCCCTAGGAGCCCTAGTACCCTATAATATAGTAGGTACCTGGGGGGTTAGGGTTGGGTGGTTCCTAGATTTCTGGTCTGCGGAGGGTCTAGACTTTCGGGTGTAGGCTGGAGGGCTTGTGGTTTGGAGTTTAAGGTTTAGGGTTTACGGTTTAGGCTTCATGCTTGTGGTTTGGAGTTTAGGGTTTAGGATTTAGGGTTTAGGCTTGAGGGCTTGTGGTTTGGAGTTTAGGGTGTAGCTTTTTGGAGGTGGGGTTTCGGGTCTCGACTTTCGGATGTAGGTTGCTGTCTAAAGAGCTGCTTTTGTGTCCCTTGGGGCTCTATGAGGCTTTCATTGAGTCACCACACGCGCTTAGCGGCACCCCAAGAAAACCCCCTCAACTCTAGACCTTAAAACCCTAAATACTAAAGCACTAAACCCTAAAGCCCTAAACCCCAGAGCCCTGAACCCTAAACCCTAAACCCCTAAAGCCATAACGCCCTAAACCGTAAAGCTCCAAACCCTATAAACCCTAAACCGCTAAAACCCGTAAACTCTAAACCCTAAAGCCCTAAAGCCCAAAACCCATCTAAACCCTAAACCCCTAGAGCCCTAAACTCTAAACCCTAAAGCTCTAAAGCCCTAAACCCTAAACCCCTAAACCCCTAAACTCTAAACCCCTAAAGCTCTAAAGCGCTAAAGCGCTAAACCTCTAAACCCTAAAGCCGTAAACCTAAACCCCTAAATCCTAAACCCTAAACCCCTAAACTATAGACCCTCAAGCTCTAAAGCCCTAAACCCCTAAACCCTAAAGCCCTAAAAGCCCTAAAAGCTCTCGACCTCTAAAGCCCCGAACAAAAACCGTGGAGTTGTCTCCTGAGCCTCGTCCGGTCCCGGTGCTGCTTTCAGGCCTCTTCTTGAGGACTAGGGTTCAGGGTTTCGGGTTTAGGGTTTAGGGGTTTAGGGTTTAGGGTCTAGGGTTTAGGGTTTAGGGTCTAGGGTTTAGGGGTTTAGGGTTTAGGGTTTAGGGTCTACGAGTCTAGGGTTTAGGGTTCAGGGTTCAGGGGTTTAGGGCTTAGGGCTTAGGGTTTAGGGGTTTAGGGGTTTAGGGCTTAGGGCTTAGAGTTTAGGGTTTTGGGGTTTAATTCCTTACAAACCCTAAACGCTGATAAACCCCAAGCCCCTTTAAACCATAAGCCCTATACCCCTATAAACCCTAAACCCTAGACCCTTCTTAGACCCTAGACCCTAAACCCTCATCGTAAGCTTTTGCTTTTGTGAACGCCTTTTCTTTCAGTCCAAAGGCCTTCGGAACGTCGGTTTCAGACGATATGTCTTTGACAAGCTCCTTGGGTTTAGGGCTTAGGGTTTAAGGGCTCCTTTAAGGGTTACTATAATGGGGTTTCTGTCACCGTTCTTTTCGGCTACTTTATGGACTCCTTTAAAAGATTTTAAAGGTTATTATACGGGTTACTATAAAGGGTTGCTATGACAGGGGCCGCTAAGGGCTCCCTCTACGGTTGTTTTAAGGGTTACAAAAAAAGAGGTCACTATAAGGGGTATTATTAAGGCCTACTTTAAGGGCTTCTTCATTTTTGAGCTACGACAAAGGTTACGGCATGATGGTCGTCTTACCAGTGTCTCACCCCACACCGCAGGATACTCATCGTACAGGGCGGCAAATGTTTCGTGCGGCAGAGACATGCAGTACGCATGCTCGCTTCCTGATTCACCATTCAAGTTTTGTACTTGTCGGGGATTCGGACTAAAAGCTCGTGGGCCTCAGGACTTATTGGGTTAAGGATTTAAGGCTTATTGGGCTTGTGGTTTAGGGCTTAGGGTCTAGAGTTTGGGGGTTGCTTAGGGTTGGGTTTGCATATCCGGGTTGTCGTGCAAGCCTTCAAACACTATTCATCAACAGATATCAGGTACCCATAGGCCCCTAAGTAGTTCCTTTTCGTGGTTTATACTTAGAACCCTATAAGGTAATCCCAAAAAGGAACTACTTGGGAGCCTATGGCTAACCCTGTAGGAAGAGGATAATTGTGGAAACTACAATCTTTCCAACGTGGCATCTACGGGAAGGCCTCATGTACGTAAGCGGCCTTCGAGCCAAATCATATCAATTCGTCAGAACTGGCTCGAGTTTTGTGTTTTTTAAAGCCCTTAGGAACAGTGAAGTTTAGGGTAGGTCCTGAGTAGGTTCAAGCTAGTTCTCTGTCTACCTATCCATCGGTTGGTCTTTCGAGACACTTGGAGGTTCATGGGTAGGTATAAGTAGGGTTATAAGTCCCCTAATATAGGTGATAACTATAGTTACCCTACTTATAACCCTGGTTCCCCAGTAACGCCTTATTATTACGGGCACCCCATTTCCTAATCTTCGGCTCTAATACCCTTAGCATCAAAATAGACTAAAGCCCTATATACCAGGGTCTTTGGGCACAAAATGCCTGAAAATATGAGTCCTTTCAGGGTAAGGGATAAGGAACCCCCCCAAATAAAGAGAGACGACGCTTTGTGACTCTGAGCTTCCAGGGCCAAGTTATCTACCCTCGGTTAGGGTACTCATTTAGGGTTTAGGGGTTCAGAGTTTAGGGGTTTAGGGGTTTAGGGTTTAGGTTTAGGGATTTAGGAGTTTAGGGGTTTAGGGGTATAGGGTTTAGGGCTTAGGGGTTTAGGGTTCAGGGTTTAGGATGATATGAACTCTTCTTACAACTCTGTCGGCTTGGGACTCTGGTTCATGAGGTTTTCTAAAGCTCATTCTAGAAGCGCTTTATACCAAGAGGGTCCATAGAGACTACTATTATGGAATCAGGTCCCCAAAACCATAGAAGGATGGTCTTTTGGGGCCTAATTCCATTATCGTAGTATATGTGGACCCTCTGGGATAGGATATATGATAGGTTATAAAAAAGCGTGCTGTAAGGTTTCATGCGGTTGGTGGGGTTTTGGGCTCAGGACTTGGGTTCCGCAGTCAAAGCCTGGGTTCATCGGTTCAATCGCTACAACTCCACAAGCACAAACCGTAGCTCCAGATCTCTTCCCGATAAGCCCTAAAACCTTATCCTAAACCCTAATCCCTGAACTCTAAACCCTAAACCCTAAATCCTACCAGGCCCTACCCTAAACCCTTCTCCCACACCCTAAACCCGAAACTTTAAAGCCTAAACCCTCAACCCTTCGCTACGTCCAGCAGCCTTCGTCTACTTTGGCAACCTGCTTCTTGAGAGTCCTCGCCGCCTGCATGGGGAAATTCTGCTGTGGCTTGGCTTGAGGCTTCGAGACCAAAGCTTTAGGGTTTAGGGTTACGGGATAGTTAGGGTTAAGGGTTAAGGGTTTAAGGTAGCTTTCGGCTTGAGCAAGTAGGAGCCGAGGTTCTGTGGTGTAGGGTCTAGGGTTTAAGGTTGAGAGTTTAGGCATCAGGGCTTAGGGGTGTAGCGTTTGGGAAAGTTTAGGGTTCGGGGAACTTATTCTAGATCATCTTATATCATGTTTCCTTGCTTCTGGTTGGCTTTGGGATTGCGGTCTTGCGTTGAAGACAACTCGAGGTGTTGCGTAAGCGAAGAAGAGGTCCACGTTGGCTGCGGAGCAGTGATGCCTCAGCCCTAAACCCTAAACCCTAAGCAAGGCAAACAAAAACGCCATCACCCTCTTCCTGGCGAAGAGGGTGGTTTACTTAGGGGCCGAGTACCTTAGCCCAAAAAAAGGTTAACCTTTTGAATGATGATAGGTTTATATAAGCCCCAAAAGGTCAAAGGTTACCTACTCAGCCCCTAAGTATACCACAGCAGTTGAGGTTATGCAGAGCAGATGTATGTCTGGCGAGATGTGCGCAGCACCGGCGTCTGTGCTCCCCTCTTGTGGCAGGCTAGGGGCGTCTTTTTTTGCACGGAACCCGTATAAAAATGCTTGCAGAACCCGCATACGACCCTTTAAAGAAGCCTTACGGATCCGAATCCCTATTTAGATCAGGGCTTGACCAAGAAACTCTAATCCCTGCAAGGCCAAAATCGTCTTAAAAGGCATCAGAACCGCTACGGCCCATTGAGGTTAAGGCATGAGGGTTCTGGGATTAGGGCTTTGGGGTTCATAAGGTCATGGATTGCATGTTCAACAAGGGTTCTGTACGGTTCTACAGCGGCTGCAGGCAGCTTCTGCAAGGGTTTTGCAAGGGTCTGACCACGGCTTTAAAGGGTCTTGGGCTTGAGGTTAAGGCCGTTAGACACAGGGCTTCATTGTACCGTCTTAAGGGCATGTTCTACAAGAAATGGCTTTTAAAGGGCTTTAAAGGTCTTGAGAACAGAGGCTATTCTACATTCCCCATGACGAGCACCCAGGACGCTGCGCTGAATCCTCCAGCCCTTCTCGGCTTTCTTCATCATCAAGAAGCTGCTGAAGCTGATGAAGTGCTGAGCCCTTCTTCGGTGGTGCTGTGCCGCCTACCCATGAAAAGCGGATGCCTGTCTTAAACATGTTATGATGATGGTTCGATGTTGTCTGCATCTGCTCTATGGGTGGATGGTGGGGCAGAGGACGCTTTTCATGTCTTCGCAGCGGAATTTTTCTGTGGCACAGGTTTCTGTGGTTCACACGCATCTCGTTGCACTGAAACGGCATAGCCGAGGTCGTGGTCGTTGGACAGGTTGCAGCTTCCAGCGAATGAGATGCTCTCTGAATCATGGTAGATTAGACGAGATTCCACCCTAAACCCTAAACCCCTAAACCCTAAACCCCTACCCTTAACCCTAAACCCGAAACCCTCAAGAATCCAGCAACGCTTGACTCCTCAAAGGCTGAAAAAAACCTACACCATGCGGCCATGACCCTAAACCCGAAACCAGCCGCAAATCCTAGGGCACGAGCGACTACTTTGCAGCCCGTGTCTTAAATCCAAGGCTCCATCAGAAGCCAGAAAACCCTAAACTTTAAAGGGTTTAGAGCTTTTAGGGTTTAGGGCTTCTTGCCTCCATCATTGTGTCAGCGTGGCGGGGGTCCACAATCTTGGAGGCCAAGTCCCTGGGCAAGTTTAGGGTTTAGAGGTTAAGCTGTTAGGGGAATGGCGGTTAGGGTTTGGGAAAACCCTGAATTCCAAACATCCGCCCGAAACAAGGACTCGACCCGAACCAAACCCCCAGCCCCGCTCAGTCTCAACACCGCCTTAGGGTCTCGGGTTGGGGGCTTAGGGCCTTAGGGTTTAGGGTTTTAGGGTGAAGGTCCGAGGGGTTAGAGCTTATATGGTCTAGGGTTTAGGGTCATAAATTCACGGAGATGGAACTTCGAGATGGGAGCTAAACTGAGTGTCGGTTCGCTCGCAACTGCTTGGGTTTCATGATGTCTGCGATTCAAAGTTGAAGGGGCCCTGAACCCTAAACCCCTAAACCCTAAACCCCTAAACCCCTAAACCCTAACCCCTAAATCCTCAATCCTTAGGGGGGGCTGTCAAAAGAGAACGAGCCCCCGGCATGTAGGTCTTCTGGGCTACCGGGCACACCTTGAGCTTGGCAGCCTGAAGTCTCATTCAATCCTCAATCTGAACCCTTTAAGTTTAGGGTTTAGGGTTTAGGGCTTAGAATAGGGTTTATAGGGTTTAGGGTTTAGTATTAAGGGTT
>CAJNJA010019906.1:0-10074 GCA_905231915.1 Symbiodinium necroappetens
ATATGTTTATTATTACATGTTATAAGATATTATAGCATGTTATGATGTATTATACTTCATTATAGCATACTCTAATATATTTAATATATTATAATATATTAAATTATGTTATATGTTATAGTTATTTCATTCTATTACAGTTACATCACAGTATATTACAATATATTGCGTTATATTGCATTGTATTATATATAGTATGATAATATATTATACTATATTGTATTTTAAAATACTATAAAAGAATATTATACCCTCTTATACTATATTATAATATTTCAATATATTATAATATACTATATTACATGATATCATAATATCCTACGTTATATTGTATGATGTTAGATTATGTTATGTTATATTATATCATACTGTTTTATATAGTATTATATTATACTAAATATGTTAAAATATGACAATTATATTAGTTTATATGATATTATGTTACATTTTATATACTATTGTGTTATACTATGTCATATTGTATCATATTATATTGCGTTATATTATATTCTGTTTTCAGGTTGGGGTTTGTGACCTTCACTCCGGAAAGCCAGGCCCTATGGAGCTTGAAACTCAAGCGCCGAAACCTAAAAGTGGTGTGGCGTGTAGGAGGAGGCGGAGGATGTAACAATGCAGGGTGTGGATCTTTGGGTCGAGATGCTCCATCTTAGGCGAGAACATCCCGGGAATGTTCTCCAGGGTCCCGGGCTTACCGTACCAGTACCAGTACCAGCGGGGCAGCGGTTTCCAACCAAAGGAAATCTGCTTTCGGTACTGCCCGAAGGTTTCAGCGGAGCCGTCAACCCTCACCCCCTGCATTCTACAAGCATGGACTCCTAAAGCTGTGTTCCCTCTTTGCCTTTCCCAATTCCCTCCTTATTCAACCAATGATCTAGGAACCTGGAGACTAGAATAGAACGCAAACCCGAAGCTCGTACCGCGAAATCCTCGACTCCTAAGCCTCTCAGTCCGACCCGGGTTTAGGGTTTAGGGTTTTCCTGATGAGTGCTAGAGTAGCGAATTTCGCCGCACGTCAGTACCTTGGCCAGTTTAGGTGTGCCCCAATTAAGCCCTGAATCGAACTCGAAGATTTCATGAAACCCAGGTGGCCAAGGCAAACGTCGAAGAAATGCTGAAGTACTCAGACCACCCGGCAGAGCTGAAGGAGGGGCTCTCCGATGAAAAGGGCGACCGCATGGACTCTTCATCGGTGGCAGTGTTTTGGCACTTTTTTCAGTTTGTTTTTGTATTTTTTTCCGGCCGCACTGCTTCCAAGCAACCAAGCAAGCACGCAAGCAGGCAGGCAGGCAAGGAAGGAAGGAAGAAAGGAAGGAAGGAAGCAAGCAAGCAAGCAAGCAAGCACGCAAGCACGCAAGCACGCAAGCACGCAAGCAAGCAAATCTCCAAATGAGGGGGCGTGTTTAAGAAATAGCATGAATCCGAATCGCGAGATGAGGAGCATGTTTAAGATATATGATGAACCGGAATCGCCAAATGTGGGGGTTTGTTTAAGAAACATGACGAACCGGAATTGCTAAATGAGGGGGGTTTGTTTAACCCGATATGATGAACCGGAACTGCAAATAATGAGGGGGCGCGTTTAATATATAGGGTGAATCTGAATCGCGAAATGAGGGGGCATGTTTAAGACATATGATGAACCGCAATCGCCAAATGACGGGGCGTGTTTGAGATGTATGGTGAATCCGATATGATTAACCGGAACCGCCAAATCAGGGAGCATTTAGATGTAGGGTGAACCCGAAGCGCGAATTGAGGGGGCATGTCTAAGACCTATGATGAACCGGAATCGCCAAACGACGGGGCGTGTTAAAGATGTATGTTGATTCCGGGTCATCATCGCCAAATGAGGGTGAGTGGGCATGAACTGACGGGGCGTGTTTAAGATGTATGATGGACTCGCCAAATGACGGGGTTTGTTTAAGATGTATGGCGAATCCGGCATGATGAACGGGAATCGCCAAATGAGGGGTTGTGTCTAGGATATGTGGTGATTCCGATTCCATGAACCGGAATCGCCAAATGAGGGTGAGGGGCATGTTTAAGAATATGATTCCGGAATCGCCAAACGAGGGGGCTTGTTTAAGATGTATGATACCAGAATCGCCAAATGACGGGGCATATGACGAATCCGAATCGCCCAATGACGCGGCGTGTTTAGAATATATGGCGAGTCCGATATGAAGAACCGGAATCGTCACATAAGGGGGCGTGTTTAAGATATATAATGAACCAGAATTGCCAAATGAGGGGGGGGGGGGGTTGGCTAAGATATATGGTGAATCTGGTATCATGAACCGGAATCGCCAAATGAGGAGGCGTGCCCAAGAAATAAATTTCGAACTTGAAACGCGAAACCAGGGGGCGTGCTTAAGATATATGATGAACCTGAATCGCCACATGAGAGGGCGTGTTTAAGATAGAGGTTGAACTCGAATCGCTACAGTAATTCATGGGGCGTGTTCAAGATATATGATGAACCTGAATCGCCAAATGAGGGGGCGTGTTTAAGATTGTGGCGAGTCCGAATCGCTCAACCGAGGGGGCATGTTCAAGATATATGATGAACCGGAATCGCCAAATGACGGGGCATATTCACGGCAAAGGCGAAAACGTGTTTAAGATATATATATATATATGATGATGATGAAACCCCGAGCCGAAGAAAGTTTGCTGAGTGACCCCGAGAAAAGTTTGCTAAGTGACCCCTGGTCCCCCTGCTGTGGAGGAGAACTTCGTGTTTTCCTCTCCACGGGGACCCACCTTGCCGCAGTGGGAGGGCTCTGTACAAACTCTACAGACGGGGGAAGCCAGCAGAGACACGAAACGGAAAAGCACACACAAGAATCAACGGGAAAAAGTAAGGAAAACGGCCCAAGCCCGTCTTTGTCCCCCCAGCCGCAAAACTCTACACCCCAAACCCCCCGAAACCTTAAACCCTAAACCCTAGTCCCTAAACCCTAAACCCTAAACCGCCGTCGCCCTCAACCCCAAGAGTCCCGAGCCCCTAAGCCCTCAAACTCCGAGCCCGAAGGCCCCACAAACCGAGCTTCTCCAGGACGCCATGGGAAAACCCTGATTCCGACATCTTTTAAGAACCCGGAGAGACCCCTCAGCCCTAAACCCTGAACCCTAAACCCTAAACTCTAAACCCCGAGCCCTGAACCCTAAGCCCGAAACGCTGAGCCCCGAACCCCGAACCCGAAGCTCACTTCAGCTTTTGTAGGAGAGCCTCCTGAAAATGCTCGCCGGCAAGTCCAAGGCTACTGGACAGGGGCTACGTCTAAGGGTTCCTTTAGGGTCTAGGGTTTAGGGTTTAGGGGCTCCTGTCAGGGTTCCTTGAAGGGGCTCTAAGTTGTCTAAGGGTTTTGGGGTTTGGGAGTTTCGGGTTTTGGGATCCTGGTTTGTCGATTCGGAGTTTCGTTGCTGATAGTTAGAGGTTCCCGAAGTGCTTGGGTTTATGGTTTGCTTCTGTTGGCTTTGCTCGGGTGTGTAAAGGGTCTTACGGGAGGTTTCGAGTTTGGATGGTCTATGGCAAGTTTGCCGACTTGCTAACGTCCTACCTAGACCTTGCAGCATCTACCTCTCAGGATCTGTACCTTTCCGGTCTTGTTGGGTCATGTACTTGAGAAACGTAGGTTCTGTAGGGTTCGGGTGCACCTTAAACCCACTTGTTTGGATCTGAATGGTAAACCGGAGCACCAGCCAGGGTGTGGGGTTATGAGGTTTAGGACTTCCCCTAAACCCTAAACCCTAAGCCCTAAAGCCTATGTCAGCAGTATTAGGTTGGGGGTTCTGGAGTCTGCAGATGGTCTATGCAGAACTGGGATGATTGCCTGTTGTCAGGTTGCCAGATGTTACATTCATGTGCAAGTCGCATAGGGGGTTCTACAAGGCTGATACGGGCGTTTTATACAGTTTTATACGGCCCGAAACCCTAAACCCTAAACCCTAATAACGAACTGTATTGAATGCAGCACCAAGCCCTAAAATGAACCCTGAAGCCCAAGCTGTCAGAGCTAGCCCTGAACCGAAACCCTGCCCCCTGCCATTTAGGAATAGTATCCTCTGGTCGTCCCAGATGACGGCTGTAAACGATACCCCCCCTAAACCCTAAACCCTAAACCCTAAACCCTAAACCCTAACCCCCCCCCCCCTCAAAAAAAAGAAAAACAAACACACAAACACACACACACACACCATTCTCATCCTCGAGGCCCCTGCATTAAGACCCTGAGCTGCAAGCAGCACAGGATCGCCAGTCGGCGATCACCTTGCTGCATGTGGGGTTTGAAAAGGCCCGCGACGGCCGTCAGGACTGACCAAGGGGCCTGGTTTAAGGGTTAAGGGTTTAGGGTTTATGGGTTCCTTTGAGCTTTGGGGGATCCTTCAAGGGTTGAGGGTCTTGGGGGGAAGGGTCTACGGTGTTGGGGTCAGTGGTTTGGGTTTAGAGTTGTTGGGTTTAGGAGGAGCGGTGTGCACAGGACGTTCGAAGGGTCTTAGAAGGTTGTTATGTTAAACTACCCCTAAACCCTAAACCCTATTCCTGTAAGTTTTTTTGAACAGGGTTTCCTGCAGGGTGTATGCGGACTTGGAGGTGGTCCTGGCGGTCCTGTAACAAAAGGGCGGACCATTGGGAGTAAGCTTCCTTGCCAGGAGGTCCTGATCAAAACCTAAAAAAGGGAGCCTAACTTGTGCAATTTTGGGACAAGTCTTTTGAGCAACTAGGGTTTAGGGTTTAGGGCTAACAGATATCGAAGCCGCAGCTGGCAACCGGTAGAACCTGCTCCTCCAGACTTCATGGTGTACATCCAATACTACGCATGGATCAGCGTTGTTGTACAGGTGCGAAACCCCCAAAAGCCAAACCCTACACCCCAAACCCCTAAACCCTAAACCCTAAACCCCAATCCTAAACCAAAACCCTAAACCCTAAACCCTAAACCAAAGCCCTAAACCCTAAACCCTAAACCAAAACCCTAAACCCTAAACCCTAACCTCTCCAAACCTTGAGCCCTAAGCCCGAAGAGCTTTCCCACCTTTGGGGCCTTGGTCATTGTCGTTGCAAGGGTTCGGGAAGCTTGCCTTCGGTAGAGACCCCGGCCCCAATACCTGCACAAGGACATAATACAGGGGCCTTAATAATTACCTAATCTATTTTGGGGGCTCCGTAGTATAATTATAGTATAATATACCCCAAAACCCGATTCTAATGATTACGGCCTCTACATTAGCAAGATAGGCCCAATGAAGCAGCCTTCCTTCAACTATCAACGCAGGGCTTCTTAGTCTTACTATGATTTGAGGCAAGTTCCTGGTCCGGCCTTCCTTTTGTCAGAAGTCGTGTAGGGTGTAGGGTTTAGGGTGCAGGGTTCAGGGTTTGGCTTGGGTTCTCCCCTTTGTTGCTTGGGCAGATTGTCTTGAGCCGTCCTGAGGCGAAGCTCGGAACTTCGACTTGGGGTAAGCTCTGAGAATCTAGGGGCCTTCATAAGTAGACGAGCGCTTTGGGGTATGTTTTGCTGTAGACATCACGAGGAATCCCCGAAGTAGTGTTGGTAATGATTTCGGCCTCCATAGTATGTATGATGGCAGGATATGGTCCCAAAATGCAAGCAGCTTGCCCTAAACCTTAAACCCTGAACCCTAAAACCCTAAACCGTGGTTGTTTAGAGATGTCAGGCGAAGGCTCAGGGGAAGACCAGGTTCCCCAGCAGTGCCCTTTTGCCCTTGTTTCACTTTGAGGTCCCGGCAATAAAGCCAAAAAGTAGGAAAGGGGTACCCTTATCATTAAGGGGAGAACCTAGTTGAGGTTTAGGACTTGAGCTTAAAGCCACCTTCAACCAGGCTCCAGAGAGCAGCATACCGGAGCACAACGCGCGTAACACCTGAAAAGACGCAGACAAGCCTGCAACGTGTCAGTTTGAAATATCTTGAATGCCCCTTGGTAATTCAGAAAGCTATTTAACACCAGGAAGGCTAAGCTTACTATGGGTTTGCTTTGTTTTCGTAGCTTCATGACCTGCGCGACAAAGGGATGTAGCAGCAGTCGAAGTTGGGTGTTTACAGTTTTCAAGGCTGCTGGTTTATGTCACAGGCGTCCAATCTTGGTCCTGGGTTCAACCCTAAACCCTAAACCTAAACCCTAAACCCTAACTCTAAACCCTAAACCCTAAACCCCAGAGGGTTCTGGGGCCGAAGCCCAAGACCAGCAATCCCACGCACTCCTCGCAGAATGAATGGATCAACATGGGCGTGGTGGCTGCACTGGTTTTCAGTGCCACTTAGCGGCACCCAAGCCTGGTATCAGTGCCTCATCGAATGTTTTTTTGATGACGTGCTAGTACTGTACAGAATATACATCACATGTTTCTTGATATATTATATTACTATCTTCAGTTACATTATGCTACAATGAATTATTCCATACTATACTTTTATGTCGTATTGTAGTATATTACATTTCAATACACTATGTTGTATTACAGCATGATACTCTTCCTTGCATCATGTCATGTCATATCATACTGTTTCATATTCTACAATGTGACACTAGGTTATGTTATATCATGTTATGTTGTATTATGCCATATATATTGTTGGAGTATGTTTTGGTTATTTCATCATGTTAGGTTTCCCAGGTTTTCATCATATCACCCTATACTGTATTGTACTATATTATGTTATGTTGTATCATAGCATGTTGGTCTTTGTGTTGTACGGAGTAACTACCTTCAGATAGTAGATACATACATATACATACATTTCTATCTATATATATATATAATGGAGATATTGCTTTCTTGTAATGTACCATACAACACAACATCTAACATCTAATACCTACATATTTGGTCTCCGTGATTCGGGACGTTGCCCAAACAGTCTAAACCTTAGACCCAAACTTTCCACCCTCAGCTTTGTGGCCTCACAGGTCTTTGATTGAGCGTAGTGGTGCAGGAAGTTGTAGGGGTTCGGGCTGGGAGCTTCCAGCGAAGTACCGGTCGGAGGTTGCTTTGTATTTATTGTAAACACCCTCTGCCTGATTTTGTGTGTCTTGCGGTGCTTCAACCAATAGAAAATTAAGCCTACAATACTTATCATGCTTGCGTTTTTGACAGAACCAGCCTTGCTTGAGGTAGTGCTTTTCCGGTGCTAGGCAGTGCGTCACGGCCCCATCAACACCGATTACTGTCCTAACGTTCTTTCGCTCATGCTCTTCCTACAAATTCATTGTTACGACTACAGCACAGTGTCCTTCAAAGCTTCGTGCGAATCAGTTGGAAAATCAAGAGCCCTAACCCAATAGCATGTATACCATAATATGACTTTATATAATGTGCTATAACATACGATACTATAATGTAGCATAGACTGACTTAACATACCATAATATGTTACGATTCAACATAACAGTGTTTCATAACATAAGATACTCTAATACAAAACGAAAAACTTTTTCTAACATAGTATGATATGGTTTAATATGGTGTAATTCACCTTCATATAACATACTCTGGTATGACATGTTCGGCATAATGTGACAATGGCTAATATGATATGGCTTCATGTTTAACACAGATTAAGCTACAATGATAATGTAATGAAATCTATGATAGTACAATATTAGGTGTTGTAAGGTGTTGCGTAGTGTTATGTAATGTTTTAGTGTCTTACATTGTATTGAACTGCGCTACATTCTAGCATAGTAAGTTGCCTTGTGACTTGAGGTTTGTTTTTTACTATACGATCTTATACCACATCGTATCGTTTTTCGTACATGATGCGGCTGTTTGGACTTGATATGACACTTTTCAGACATCGTGTGGTGTTATGTTTTTCGATGCATGGTGTTCTATTCTAGAGGTTGTATTGTATTAGGTTACATCATATTGACTACATTGTGTTTGTTAAGAACATAGTTTGCTGTATGCTCTACCATAGTAAGTTTGAATATGCTGAATGTGTTGAAATGTGCTTACATTGTGTCATACTATGGTCTTTATTTTTCTGACATAGTTGTATGCTTGTTTACGTTACATGCTTTGGTGTTGTATTCTCAGATGTTAGACAACATCAAAATGTATTGTATTATGGTATGTTCCAATCTTTCATGTTATTTCCGAAAGCTCTGCAAAGGGTTCTTTGGAAAGAGGCCCTGCTTGCTTACACCACGCACACATGCTTGCTTCGATCTACGTGCTTTGTCTTACACAGTTTTACAGTGACTTACTTGCACTGACTGCACTGACTCACCTTGCACTGACTTACTTACACTGCCTTGACCGACTTGCCTTGCTTACACTCACTAAATGCCTAATGTTTAAATAGCTGCCTATGAACTGTCTATTAAAGTCCTAATACTTACATAGCGGCCTAATACCGGCCTACTAACCTATTAAAATCCCAATATTTAAATACCAGCCTACTAACTTCCTATGGAAATCCTAATATTCACATTCCAGCCTATTTCCTTTCTGTTTAGTCTCTTTTCAATTAATCCATTTCTTTGTGCCGGAGTAGGTCCGGCGCCTCCTGCGGGATGAACCCTTCACAGGCATGCTGCGTGTCGCGGAGCTGGCGCTGTGGTGCGGTGCAAATTCTGTTGCGCCGCATTGCACCCTCTACAGGGATGCTGCATGTCGTGGCGCTGGCGCTGTGGTGCGGTGCAAACTTTGACGGCCATGCGGTGCAAACTTTGTTGCGCCATCGTGAACCCTCTGCAAGGATGCTGCGTGTCCGATGTGCTGGCGCTGTGGCGCGGTGCAAATCGTCTTGTGGGTTTTGTAACCTTCTGCAGGGATCCTGCGTGTCCCTGCATAGCGCCGATGAACCCTCTGCAGGGATCGTGCGTGTCACGTCGCTGGCGCTGTGCTTCTGTGCACTTTGCTGGAGATGAACCCTCTTGCAACCTAGCCCCCACCTACCACCTCGCACCTGCCACCTCCCCCTCCCACCTCCACCTGCCACCTCCCACCCTCATAGCTCCGCCTTTTGCAGCTCAGCGAGCTGGAAGTACAGTGCCATGAGCTGGACGACCACGACGACGACGACGACGACTACTACTACTACTACTACTACTACTAGGAAAGATAAGATGAAACACTATGGTATGCATGTGCCGCTTTCAACAAAACTCCGAAATGGAAGGACCCCAAGAAAGAGTATGGTCTCTATGTAGGGTGTATGCACAGTACAGCTGATGTCTTCCGTTGCTGCAATTCCACAACTGACAGCACATAATGGTGCTGAAAAGGTTCAAGAAACTGGTTCCCCAAAAACACACCCTAAAAAACAGAGAGCAACTGCGGCCATTCATCATCAACAGGCATATCCTCACGAACATCGTTAGCCACGAAAGCAGGAAAAGCTCGGAAATGACAGTAAAGGAAGGGGTTAGTGGAAAGGTAGAGGTATTTGCTTTTGCGATTTGAAGAAGATAGGTCCTCACATAAACAGTAGAAAAACTAAGACAAAACTGCCTCAAGAAGAAGCCTGGTTTTTACAGAAACAGCATCATGTTTGCCATACGAGTACATAGCGAAAGCCGGCAAACACTGTAAATACCAGGAGCTCAGGGGCTTCGTGCGAGGATGCGTGGTATGTGTATTCGTCTCGTGAAAACGAACGAAACAGTGTGTGGAGATGTTGTTGTGACTGCTTTTACGGTCGTTAAGGCGCCCGGGTCCACATGGTATGAATACTGGAGGAAACTCATGGCGTCAAATAAGGCCAAATCCCGTCGTAGTAGTAGTAGTAGTAGTAGTAGTAGTAGTAGGAGTAGTAGTAGTAGTAGTAGTAGGAATAGCAGTAGCAGTAGCAATAGCAGTAGTAGTGGTAGTACTAGTAGTAGTAGTAGTAGTAGCAGCAGCAGCAGCAGCAGTAGCAGCAGTAGTAGCAGCAGGAGTAGTAGTAGGAGGAGTAGTAGTAATAGTAGTAGCAGTAGGAGCAGCAGCAGCAGCAGCAGCAGCAGCAGCAGCAGCAGCAGCAGCGGCAGTAGCGGCAGTAGCGGCAGTAGCGGCAGGAGCAGCAGCAGCAGCAGCAGCAGTTGTAGTC
>CAJNJA010019907.1:0-10074 GCA_905231915.1 Symbiodinium necroappetens
GCAGAGGCTGACAGCCAAACGCCTGAGTTTAGGGTTTAGGGTATTAGGTTCTTGCGGTTTGAGTTTTAAGGCTTCGGCGGAGTGTTTCTGGGCATACATCGTCATAACAAGCCCTCGCCTTAGGCTGAGACACTCTATGTGACCACCTCCACGATGCAGCACAATATAAAGATCCAAGCCCTCAGACGGAAACATACATGTAGTCGCAGCCTCAAAACTTAACCCCACGAACCCTAAGTTCTAACACATGGAGCAGTACTCGAGTCGACCCAGAGTCCGGACTTCAGGTGTTGTGATGTTAGGGTTATGCGTTGCGAAACTATCCCCGGACCCCAAAAAAACCCAAAACCTTTAACTTAAACCCTAAACCCTAAACCGAATGAAAATTGCAACCGGATTTTCCACAGCCGAAGAGTCAGCAGCATCCGAAGAAGAGCCCTCTGCCCTCTCAAGTCCGAAACCACCCAGACCCGAAGCCTTGGACAGGATCCCTACGGTGTAGGGTGCAGGGTTTATGGGATTAGGGTTTATGGGTTTGGGTTGGGGGTGTAGGGGTTTAGGGGTTTAGGGTTTAGGGTCCTAGGGCTTATGCTTCTCTACAGACCTAATACGACCCTCATCACCGCATACAAGCCCCTTATAAGGTTTGTTTCATCGAAACCTTAAAGACCGTGTCACATAGTTGGTAATTGTATTCCCTGATAATCCCCATTTAATCAGTATAATCTACCCCGACACCTCATTTAAATTATCTTACCAATGCCCCTAAAGCTTAAACCCTGATCGCAACCCTTATAATTAGAACCTTTCTGCCTGCACATCCGAAACCCTAAATCGCTATGGAGCCCTAGAGCCCAAGAATCCCAAGAGCCCTTAGAGGCCCCTACACTACTAAACCCCTAACCCTAAACCCTAGGTTGTGCTGCTTTTCCGCGGCATCTTTTCGGATTCGGGGTTCGCGCGACTGCTCTTGGCGGCTTTTTCACCACCAGGACGGTCTTTGGAGGCGCAGTCTTGTAAGGTTTAGGATTTATAAGCTTACCCCAAACCCGTAAACCCTAAACTTTAAACTTTAGACCGTGGAAAGAGGTTTGGGTTTAAGGTTTGGGGCCTTGCTTCCTGAGAACAAACAGCTCTATAGGGGTTTGGGGTTTTGCGACAGGGCTTTGGGATTTGGAGTTTTGATATAGTACGATATAGTGTAATATGATCTCATATAACATAATGTAACATAATACAGCATAACATAATAGAATAGAATATAGTAATATAATATACGCTAAACCCTACAGTCCTACACCCTAAACCCCTTTGCTTTTGGGTTGATGGCTTTCTTCGGGGCCTGAGAGGTGGGTTGGGGAGCTTCTGGTGCTCGGGATGTTGGTCCGTCTTGAGCCCTGAACCCCAAACCCTAAACCCTACACTCCCTCTTTCATATATATATATATGTATATATCTGCACACTGTTTATATTTATTTGTTTATTTTTGTATTTTTTATACCCTAGCTGATTCGCGGTGTTCTTGTAAAATCAAGCTTTTCCCTTGACTTGTTTAGCGGCTTTTCTGCAAATGGTGACTGCTTAGTGCAAATGGTGACGACTTTGGGGGTGTCGGCCTTAGTGTTTCGACTTAGGGTGTCGGCCTTAGGGTTTCGTCATTAGAGTTTTGGCTTTAGGTTTCCAGGCTTTTAGGCTTTATCGAGGTTTAGGGCTGAGAAAGATTGTCTGTGTGGTGTCTTAATGTTATGGGATTCTTTGGGCGGGTGGTTTATTTCTAGACATTAAACCGCTAGCTTGACTAGTGACTGCTCGATCCGGAGCTGCTGAACCTGACAGTAATCTCTAAACCCTAAACCCCTAAACCCTCCGAAGCTCTCTGTCCCGACATCCCACATCCGGACAAAGCCGAAGCTTGAGCTCTGCCATCGCTAGCTTGCCCCGTACTACCCTTTTGCCCTTTTTCTTGGGGCTCCATATCTACATCTATATCTTTATCTATACCCATATCTATATATGTATGTATATCCATGCCTATATCTAAAACTAAATACCAGGAAAAAGGGTACCCGCAAAAAAGGGGCTACTGGGCAGCCTAGTGCATCCTCCTCCGCCTCTTCCCAGTCCTAGCCTTTGTGTCCTAGACCTAACCACATGGTACGTAGGGTTGATGATATATACCCTGCATTACCGTAAGGACCCTAAACTTGGGGAATTATGATAGATTCCTTATTATGGGTAATGCAGGATGTATATCATCCACCGTAGTTCAGCAAAAGAGGAGCCAGCTCATTTCGTGCCGCCTGTTATATGGTCCCTGTATGGGTCTACGACTACACGACTGCGAGATGCAGCTCCAAACAGCTTAGGTCCCTACTTTCAAGCCCCGAAGCTGTTCTATAAGCCTTATCTCCCTGAAAGCCTACACCCTCTTAGCCCTAAGCCCTGGCCCTCGACCCGAAGAGCCCCAAAATCTCTAGGCCCCAGAAGCTCTCTGAAGCCTCCTTGGGCAGGTTTTGACGCTCATCGCCGATGTGCAGTTCGAGTTTCCAAGTTTTGACCTTGACCACAATCCGACGGTCGATGCTGACATGGATGACGACGACGTGGCCGATCAGAGGCAGCTACTCCAGGTCGCTGGGCTGTCGGAGGGTTTAGGGTTGAGGGGTGTTTGGGTTTTTGGGGGGTCTTTGGGTAAGAGTTCGCTTAAAGCTTAAGGGGTTCCTGCCAGGTTAGGGCTTCTATAACAATTTAACAGTATAACACAGTTTCTGAGAGTATATCCCAACCCACAGTGTATCCAAAATTCCAACAGTATCAATACAGTATTAGAGTATCACTGTACAAGTAGTATACGGGATCACAGCAGTTTCAACTGGACTCATCGTTTCTAGGCTTTCGGGTGTGAGGCCTCTGCAGGGTTTCCGCGGGGTCGTTTCGTTGAGACTTGTGGGTGTCCGCCGTTGCTTGTGGTTCAGATTGGCCCATAAGGCTTAGCGGTTTTACAGGGGTGCAAGAACCCTTAACACCCTGAACCCTAAATCCTAAACTCCTAAACCGTGTCTGCACGGGGGCCTTTGCATCCGAAGGATCTTGTTTCCGATTTCCCCAGCCCAGGCTGCAACCCGAAACCCCAGATCCTTACACCCCTAAAGCCCTAACCCCCAAGCCAGCCCCTAAATCCCAAACCCTCTAAGCCCCTAGATCCTAAACCCTAAACCCTAAATCCCGAAGCCCAGGCTTATAAGAGCCTCGTCACAGTCCTTGCACTTCCGTTCTCACCACTTGCCTCAGAAGGTCGGCCGGGGGGGGGTTTAGGGGTTTCGGGGTTTACTTAAACCCTAAAACCCTAAAGCGCTAAAACCCTAAAGCCCTAAAGCCCTGAACCCTTAAGCCCTAAACCCCTAAAGCCCTAAACCCTAACGGGTTTCGGGGTTTGGAGTTTAGGGTTCAGGGGGTTCGGCCTTAGGGCTTAAGGGGCTGGGCTTTAGGGGTTTGGGGTTTAGGGGTTTCAGGGTTTCGGGGGCTTAATCGACTTAGCTCAAAGGTTCTGGGGTTCTGCCGTGTACCTCAACCTGCCCACACCCCTTCTTTCTTTTGTACGGCCCCTACAAATTCAGTAATTTGCGCTACAAATTCAGTAATTTGGGGTTCCTAAAAGGAATGGACTTAGGCAGGGTTAGGGTCCATGGGTTGGGTGTCCCGTAGAATCCCAAGGATAAAGGTAGCAGGCCAGGCACTCAAAACCCTAATCCCCAGTCCGTAGGGTTTAGAGTTTCAAACACGAAGCACCAAGCCCTACTTCGCCCCTTACAGCCCAAACCCCGAAATCCTCAGCGCTAAAGGGCTTACAGAGTGCGAGGTCGTAAGTGTAGGGGCCTGGATCTTGCGTGATACTATGGGGGTGTAGGGTATCGGGATTAGGGTTTTGGGGTTCCGGGTTCAGGGTTTAGGGTTTAGGGTTCAGGGTGGAGGGTTTAGGGATTAGGGTGTTGGGGTTTAGGGTTTAGGGTTCAGGGCTTTGGGTTTAAGGTTCTATGAATGGTTTATGAGGGCTCTGCAAGGGTCTGGGTTTAGGGGTTTAAGCTTTTCCTTGTTGCTGCCTCTTCTGCTTTTTCTTTTGCCCTAGAAGTCACAACCCCAAACCCAGCAAAAACAACAAGCACCCCAACGTATTATGATATACCCTACTAGACCCCAAAACCCTGACCCCGGTTAAACCTTCTTGTGACCGTGGTTCTTTGTAACGACATCGGCGTGCATTCTTTAGGAAAGTCGTGAAAGGCTTTCTTTCGTCTACCGACACCTACCCTTTGTGCATTCTTCTTGTAGGTTTAGGGTTTGGGGTCTTGTGTTCTATGAGTTTGTATCAGTCTGACAGTTTCAACCTTTTATTTCGTCGGCAATAGGGCAGTACGAAGAGGCCCCGGTGGCTTGGTGACGCCCCTAGAATCTTAGAAAGCCACCTTGAAATCCCTAAACCCCTAAACCCTAAACCCTAAACCCCTAAACCCTAAACCCTAAGCCCCTAAACCCCTAAACCCTAAGCCCCTAAGCCCAAGGTCTGCAAACCAGGCAGGTTGCCGAGATAGCCGGCCGGATGCACCGATACAAGGACTTGTCGAGGGGCGGTTGTCGTTAAAGGCTTCATCAAAAACCACCGTTTCTAGAGGTGTTGCCAAGAGTTTCATGTCGGTTCGTCGGAGATTTTAGAACGTGTCTTCTACAGGCCTTTTCAGGGCTTTCAGTTACAAGGACTTGTGAAAGGGTGGGCCAGTGCTTGGTTCAGGGCCTTCCTTAGCTGCTTTGAAGTTTCGAGCTTCAGGGGTTTAGGGGTTGTTTTGAGGGTTTGGGGCTTTCCCCCCCCCCAAACCCTGAAGCCCTACCCCTTAAGGTGCCCTTCCCCTTAAAAGGAACCCTAAACCCTAAACTCTAAACCGTGGGTGCATCCGTGTCTTTGTGAAATTCACGGGGCTGGGGACATTTCGCGACCTTCGGCCCCAGAGCCTTCAGCCTTCAGGATTTAGAGTCTTAGGATTTTGGGGTTTTAGGGTTTTAGGGTTTAGGGCTTGAGGATTTTTGGGCTTAGGGTTTAGGATTTTGTGTGGTCTTTGGGGGGCTTCCCTAAACCCTGAACCCTGTGCCCCAAAAGCTGTTCAGGTTTTAGAGCTTGTCGGGGTTTGGTGGGCGTCTACTTACAAGGCCGGGTTTAGGGCTTTTGGGTTTAGGATTTAGTTTTTAGGTATAAGGTCTGAAGGTTTTCAAAGCTGTGGAGCTTTGGGATTTGTCCAGGGTTTCAGGGCTTTGCCAGCGCCAGGGTTGAAGGGTCTGCGGCTGCGGGGGTTTAGGGTTTGGGGTTTCGAGGTAGCAGGGTTTCACGGTTTGGCTTTTCCCTAAACCCTAAACCCTGATGTGTTCAGGTGCAGGTCTGGGGCTGTGAACACTAGCGCGCAAGGCCGCAAGCTTGAGCCACCTACGAACTCCGAAGCCAGAAGTTTGCACAATCCAACAGACCATGGACGAAGTGCCAAACCCTCTCTATCTGAATACCTACGCCCGGAGTCCCTCTAAGCTCAAAACCCAAAACTCAGAACTCAAGAAGCTAAACCCCCCTTTGTAAAATCCCCGCAGTTAAAGCTTGGCTGAAAAGCCTGAGTCCCCCACGAGGATCCAGCATCGGCAGCTTCGCGTGATGAGGCGGATGACAACTTTACGATGAAACAGCTCGAGGACGGGTTCACTGGTGTTGGGGCTTGGGGAGCTTTCTATAAGGGCTCAAGAGTATTCTGAAATTGTTCCCTAAAGGCTTCTATCAGGGCTTCTGGGTTTGGACATTTGCGGACGGCTGCTTTGGGCCGTTGGGGTCTAAGGTTTAGAACCGGGCTTCAGGGTTTATGGGCGTTATGACATTCTGGATGTGTCGGTTTAGGGCTAAGGGGGGCCCTTGACGATGAGGGTTGTGGAGTCCAAGCATATGCGGCCATGAACGGGTCAGATAATTCTGCTTACTTTCCGACCGACACATGAGGTGAAATATCCCTTGCTGGCAGGACCCCGCCCCGCTCCGAAACCAAAATTACGCTCATCTTAAGCGGCCCCATCGACGTTTCGCACAATAGGTCCTGGGGTGTATATTGGGTAGCTGAAGATTGAAGCTATTATTTGTCGGGTTCGTGAGAGTCCTGGAGTGTTAGAGTCTGCAAAACACCCCCAAATCTATCCAGAATCCGGATAGGCGGCAGAGGCAGTAGGACTCAGTTCTTGAAGGTTTTAGCTTTGAGGCTGAGGATGGCTTGTCACCATGGTGGAAGTTACGTTTGATGCTCCGGTCGTTTGAGTTTTTTTGAGGTCCCTGAGGCCTAAGCTCCTGGAAACCCGGCTGCTAGTAGTAAGGGTAGTGGTCGTCGCCTTCGTCGTCTCCCTGCGAGGAACAAAACTGGTACCACGGTGCGTCGCAGGACGGGCTCAGAGTCTTCCTGTTTAGGGTTGAGGGTTGCCTTTCAAGGGTTTTCTGGCTTCCGGTGTTGGGGATGTGGAGTTTCGAGGTCTAGAGTTTGAGGGCTTAGGGGGTTTGAGGCTACTAGGGTTGAAAGCCTTGGCTGCTTTTTGGCGGTGTAGATTTCCGGGTGTTCGGTTTTGCGGGCTGTACGGCTTTCGGGCTCTAGGGCCATACAACTGTAGTGGATGGGTTTTCAGTTGTGATTTTATTGTTTAGGGTTGGGACATGCTGATTCCGCTCGCATTAGAAATCAAGCCTTATTTCGGTTTATGGTTTCGGTAGTAGTGCTGTATTAATACTGTCGCAGGATGCAGTTCGAATTCTGATTTTTGCCATAGAGTCTCTATGCCCCAAACCCCAAACCCTAACCCTAAACTGTAAACCCATAAACGCACTAATGCCGCCACGAGCTCCTCAACCCCAAAGCCCCAAAGAATCCCAAAGCCTAAACCTCAACACCCCCAAAACTTTAAAGAGCTGTCATAACCCTAAGCCCTAAACTCCTAAACCCTAATCCCGCAGCCACACCAAGGCCGGTCGAAAAGAAAACAGATTCCCGATCCAGGGATGGATTTGGGTTTTTTTTTGATTAGGGCTTAGGCCTAGGCTTTGGGGTTAGGGTGACGGGGCTCTCGGGGTTAAGTGTTCAGGGTTTGGTTACGTCCGAAAGCCCTAGAGCCTTAAAGCCAGAAAGCCTTGCACATCCTGGAGAGAGCCGCTTAACGGCTTCGCAGAGAATCGGGCTTTGGGTTGACCTATGAAGGCTGTAAGGATCTACCAAAATTCTGTAGAGAATCGTACAAGGCCTGTTGAGCAGTTTTATCTTCGAGTTTTCAAGCAGAATGCCTGGAGCCCCTTAAAGGAACCAATACAATCCTGTAAAGAACTCGTCACATGTAAAGTCCAAAAAGTCTCGCTCCTGCAAGAGCCCTAAAACCCCACAAACTTTTCAATTCGCTCGGCAAAGAGCCCCCAAGAGTCCTTCTTGAGGAGCACGCGAAAACTCGTAAAGAGCCCGAATCTTTGGATCCCGCATGCCGCACGCTAGAAGCCTTGACTTCCGACCCCTACACCCTATAGACTTTGGAAATAGAGGGACCTGAACCACGAACCTCGTAAAACCACCACCGATATCTATAAACCCTTTACTCAACAAACCCTGGTGAGCCGACTTCCTTCAGGCCACAGAGAAAGCCAGCACAACTCAAGAGGAAGACAACGCTAAACCCTCATACCAACTCCCTTCGCGCTGCACCCCTTGGCATCCCGAGACCCTAAACCCTATACCCTAAGACCTAAGAACCCAAACCCTAAACACGAAAACGCTAGACCCTAAACCCTAAAACCCCAAACTCGGGAGGCGTCGACGAATCCTGAGGATGACGTTCCCACAAGGATGAGTTTCTCCTCAGGGAGCCTTGCTTTGACCGACGGATCAACCAAGCTCTCTTTGTGAGGGCCCTTTGAGGTTTAGAGTTTTTAGGGCTTTTTAGTGTTGGGTGAGCCTTTTGCTGTTTTCGGCTTTAGAGTTTAGGCTTCGGTGAGTGCCCTTGGACCATTGGAGGTGTTGAGTCGTCTAAGAGCGACTTTGTAGGGTTTAGAGTTTAGCGTTTCAGGGTTTAGGGTTTAGGGTTACACTGGGATTTCTGTAGGCTTGCTGTGTCTGGTTGTAGGCAGGTTTGTTGCCGCTTGTTGCTACTGGTTTTTGTAGGGCATCGAGAGTTTAACCCTAAACCCCTAAAGCCCCTAACCCCTAAACCCTGAACGAAGCCCTTGGCACTGCAGCCTCCTGCAGAAGCCTCAGAATAATCGGTATCATCATTGCTCAGGGTCTCCTTCTTCAGGGTTAGAGTTTAAGGTTTTAGGGTTTAGGGTTTCATTCCTCAGGGTCCTCTTTGTTTCAGTGTAAGATGGCCCCCCCCCCCCGCCCGGAATGGACCCTCTTCTAATCTGCCCACCTCCATAGCCCTGTTCTAACGTTAAGACCCGTTTAAAGGATCCTACCTTTATCCCCAAACCCTACAAAATAGTAGGTCATGACCCCTTAACAATAGGGTAGAGACCCTAAACCCTAAACCCCTAAACCCTAAACCCAGAGCCGCATCCAGCAGCTTTTGGGATCCCCAGGTAGGGCTTCGTATAGGTCCGCCTGGAACTCCATGAGAGCAACTCTAAGTCCGGTCAACCCCTGAACTTCACAAGCCCAAGCCTTCAAATGGACCTTACTGGGGATCCCAAAAAACCTGCTGTTTTGGGGGTGATACCTTATTATTAAGGGGTCAGGACCTACTATTTTGGTAGGGTTTGGGGATACAGGTACCTGTAGCCGAAAAGACCTACCTTTCTAGGTTCCCTTGTTATGGGTTTCTACATATAGCTCCTTAAAAAAGGGTTTTGGGGTCACAGGTAAACCCTAGAACTTAAAGCCCGAACCCTAAAACCTAAACCCTAATGCCCTAAACCAAGTAGGCTTTGCCGTGAATGTTTGGTTGATGCTTCAGTTGCGGACCCGGTGTCAGAGTCGGCTTTTCCAGCTCGCGCTTCCTTCCGAAGGAAGGAAGCGGAGGATATCGCACCCCCTGGGCCTCTCTGTGGGTTTGGGTGTTAGGGTTTCGGTTTTAGGGTTTAGGGTTCAGAGTTTGAGGCTTAGGGTTGAAAGAACTTGCAGCCAAGAAACCCATGGTTTGCCCATGTTTAGGGCTTCAGGGTTTCGGGTTTAGGGGGTTGGGTACATTGGGTAGAGCCTGTAGACGAAGAGGCTGTTGGATACACGGGTAGGGCTGTAGATCCTTCTTTTGTCCGTCCCTTGGTTTCAAGCATAGCTTCCAGAAGCCTCAAAGACAGGGCTGCGACCGATAGTCCTTAAACCCTAAACCCTAAACATTTTAATCCTAAATCCCGAAAAGGGTTCAGCCCAGAGTCCGAGACTTCGTGCCATGCCTCAACAGGCTGTTGGGGCCTCAACGCGCAAACCCTAAAACGTTCATGTAGGGTTTACATGCGGGCCCAACTGCAACCTTCACCATTAGGGTTCCTTCCCTTGCAAATTCCTATGCAATCCCGCAAACAGCAGTTGCAGCTAGGTTTGGGGTCGGTTCGGGGGTGTCTGTTAGAAAACCTGAAAGCCTTAAAACAAGCACAAGCCCGGGTTAGGATTAAGACCCTATATTAGCCTTGGTAGTGCTTTTATGAAGCACTACAAAGCCGCATTATCAAATCAACAGCCATATCAAGACTCCTGCAAGAGTTCGAATCAAACCCTGATAAGCCGTATTAAGTTATCGTTATCAAACGCTTCTAAGAGTTCGAATCAAACCCTGTCAGTGTGGCCCAGATGAGCCGTTCGCGCCCTCCCTGCTGTGTCCGGGAGCGCTCGGGCGTTTTCCAAAACACGACCCAAGGTCGATTCAGAGGAGTTTGCATTCAAGTAGTCACATTAGAAATACGTAATAACAACAAATTACCACCGTACAACAACAGCAACAACAACAACGACGACGACGACGACGACTACTGCTACAACTGCTACAACTGCTGCTGCTGCTGCTGCTGCTGCTGCTGCTGCTGCTCCTCTTAC